>VZSZ01001095.1:132260-156801 GCA_013398815.1 Ibidorhyncha struthersii
AACCCACAACTGAAAGCCCTGGTTCCTCTTACACAGCATGGGGAGTTTTGGTATCTCAAGAAGATTCATAGAAACCATCAAGCTGGATAGGCTTTCTTGTTTTACCTATCTCAACATAAACCTATTAGGTGGCAATTTTCCAGGCTTCTAGGAGGTTCTTTTAGATTTGTGGATTTGTAGAGTTTTGATATTGTGGACCGATATTTTTTCATTAGATCTAATTACTTAAGTTAGAATGGCATCAAGCCCAGGGTAAGAAGACCCTGCAGAGACCCCACTGTCTGACAGTAAAAGCCTACTCTCTGCTGACACTTAGGTATGAAATAAATCCTCAAATTGCTTAGCACTCTTAAAATATATTCAGATCTTGATATGCCCAGAAACAGACACTTTGTTTTCCAGAAAATATGTCGGAGGAAGCTGACATGCACAGGAGAATTTAGTGGCCCAAGTTTTGGAGGCAGGTAAGCACATAAGTTTTATGGATCTAAATTTTGTACTCAGGCATTTTATATGTTCCATAGGTCTAGCACTTTAGACAATCAGGCACCCGGTGGAATTCACAACACATGAATGGAAGTTTTGTGACAAAATGTAAGTGTTTTAGGCACCAAAATCTCTTGTGCCTCACCAGCCCAGTCACAAATGAACTTTTTTCAAAGAAAATGTGTACAAATTCTAGCCAATATAGTCCATACATTGCTACTATGAGCACAAACTAAGCAAATGTTCTCTCCTGTTTATAGGACATGCATAGTTGGGCTGATCTCAAGGCAGGTCAAGGAAATCCTGACCATTTCTGACCCATAAGGTTTAAAATACTGAATGAAAAAGTACTGGGAGAAATAACCACATACCAGGGAACTCGTTCACTTTGTTTTCCTTTTTTAAGCAACAGAAAGTGACAATATGAAAAAGTGCAGAGCGCTCTGCACTATTTCACTGCAACAGCAGCCACTTGGTTTCCACGCTCTTGCAGCACCAGACTTACTAAAAATTGCTCCTCTGCTGCACAAAGTAACTGTTGTGGCTTGCCTCATCTCTGGAAAAACATGCAAACAAGGGCCTGCAAGCAGGAAAAAATAGGGCTTCTTCAATTTGTTACACTTATACTGTCAGACTCCAGTTAAAAAATCAGTATGACTAGAACAAAAAAGCTTTAATCAGCTTACTGGAAGCATCAGTCATGATAGTGGAAATGTGCTCTCTGCTAGCATTCCTTTGTTTTATAAAATCAGAAAGATTTTTTTTTTTCCATAATATTCTCTAACTACAATACCTGAATTAGAGCAGTATGTGGCTGTGAGCCATATCATGTTTTTATGCTGAGCAGAAGCATCGTGGGACATTCTGAGGCAAACCCCACAAGAACTCAGTGGGATTCACTGGCTTACGCAGCACAACATGCCAAATTGTCTCTGAATTTGGCAGCAGCTTTTGTCACAGTCTCAGGCAAGATGCTACCTGCGGGTAAGGTGCATCAGCAGGATCTTGCCAGTTGCTCCTGCTTTCCCTTCCTTCTTAACATACAATGACTAAAGCAATGAGGGAGCAATAAAATATGTGGTACTGCTTCCTGGGAAGAAACAATCTCATGAACACACCTGGGTAAGCATATTTACAGTTCGACTCGATGATCTTAAAGGTCTTTTCCAACCTAAATGAGTCTATGATTCTATATTCTTAAATGAGAGTTTGGACTCACAAGATACTGTAGACCCCTATGTAAGTAGGGCCACAAATGTGTACTTATTCTACTAAAAATCGCTTTCTGGTCTAGGCATAGCACAGTTGCTGCAGAGCTTGTCGGGCACATAGAAATCCCCTGGGATGAGGTCCACCTTCACAGAAAGACCTAATAGTCATCCAGCTGGAGAGTCAACAAAAGTCTTCCCACTCAGACGCAAAAGTCCTGGGATCTTCTTGCAGAGGCCCGACCACTAACAGGATGTCTACCTGAATGAGGGTCACTTGAAGAATTTGAGGGCAGAGATATGGGTCCTCAGTGGACTGCCACAGCATGAGCTGGGTAGGGGTATAGATTCTCCTGCATTTCAAAGGAGGGTGACGCTGTGCAACATTTTAAAATCTAGTTGTGTAGCAGACTGGTTGTAGGGTTTGTCTTGAGCAATAATACTGCAGCTCTGAGTCTGTTGACGTTTTTGGTGCCCAAAGTCCAGGCAGAGGGAAATTGTGGATCTTCTCACCTTGTAGAGGCTAAGACTAGTGTTTGAGGTAGAGGAGACATGAAAAAGACATGAGGGTGGGTGACATAGTGTTTTGTGGACTGCTGCAGCATGTCAGGGCCCTGAGGCCACCAACAGGCTGTGCAATGCCTTCCGCCCACCCCCACAAGGGCTGCCTGTGCTCAGGGCCATCCCTGCTACAGCACAGCTGCATAACCTCAGGTCAGATTGCTGTGAAATCAGCTAAGCAATCAGGAACAGCTGTGAGAAGGCCCTTTAGGGCTCTTCCTCAGCCTGGGAACAGCACTTAAACTCAGACCCTTGTATGAGGTCTGCTGCCTTGCCCTTTGCTGATACAGGCCTGGGCCTGTATTGATTGAGCTTTTCATAGAAAAAAGGTGACTGTTTCAAAACCTAAAAGTTAATGCTTGTTAGTAAGACAGACTTTCCTATTGTTCTAGTAGTTTTGAACTTTTCCATATTGAACATATAAATTAGAAATAAATGGAGGTTTTGACATGAGATTCCATTAATACCTTGTACAATGGCATTAGCATCTTCATATATCTGCTCGGAATACCAAAAATACTGTATTTTACTACACCGTTCACCTTTTCTACAGCTGTCTCTACATCAATGACTTGAGAGTAGCCTATGTTCAACTAGCATTCCTCTGCCTTTCTAGTTTCATGCAAAGTCCTGAACTACTGCTATTGGATTTTTAAGCATCACGCATAAATTGCATGCTGTTAAAATTCACACTGTTTCTGTTACTCCAGTCATTGTACTGTCCATGTTTTTTCTATATAAACTCTGAATCGAGTTCTGCTGGATTCATCTTTTCAGGAAAGGTCAATGAAGGGATTACTACTTTCTTCACCTGAATTGCACTGTGTCATGAGTGAAATATTAAAAGCTCTTCATTGCTATCAAAGCTGAGGTAGCCTTGCACAAAAGCAGAACTTGGACCTTTCAGGATGGGAGAATTTTAAAGTCAAAACCAAATGTAGGTTAGCTGCCTCCACAGCTGGGCTATACTTTACCTGGTGGTTCTAGGATTATGGGTTTAGACTTTATTAAAATACACTTTGTTAAAATGTTTTGGGTCTTAAAGAATAAAATATAATTTTTCTTTTGTGAGGTTATGTGAGGTAATCAGCTGTAGCCGTGTCAGCAACAATGCAATCAGTCTAAGTCAGGACAGTCTGGGTAGGCCCTCTCTTACCATCTTCTCCACTCTCGGGACAGTTTTGCTAAAGCAACTGAATGCTGGAATACCTTCTCTCTGTCTTTAAATTCATGTGGCATCATTTTGTGCTTTTAGATTTGTTGAAGTTTAGTAACTGCAATCGCTGAAATGAATTTCAATGAAGTATATAAAAAGGGGCTTCCCTGCAACTGAACTGTTTTACATTACTCTAGAAACTTCACAAGAGACTTTACCTGAATGACTGATGCATGTACAATTCAAATTGCTTAAGAACAAGTGTAAGGGTTTCATGAGATATCTTTTTTCCATTTTTTTTTCTAGTCTTCACCAACCTCTTTTGCCTGGAATATGTTACCTCCATAGAAAAGCAGGTTCTAAGAGTGGTAATTCATAACAATATGTAAGAAGAGACATGTGCTATTCCATGTATCAGGTGTTACAATAATTCCTTTCGGTCCATATGTAGGATTAAAACACTTTTTTGCACTGCAAACTTGCACAATGCTGCGTGTGATCAGGATGTGATTTTCTAATATAATTTGCTCTTGGATTGGACATATCAAACATGAAATGCATTCAACAACATCCTAGCTTCCAAATTCATATCCAGTCTATATGCAAATTCCTGCTTTATCATAGCAAGTCCAGTCTTTTATTTTTTTTTTTTCCAGATGTGCATTATTTCCATCTAGCCATGAACACAGAGATGAGTTATCGGTTAGTAAGAATCAAATTTATCTCTTGAAAGCTGTTTCCACAGTGTCTTGAAGAAGGTACACTCTATTAAGCAACACAACCACCTTGTGGTGAAATTGTAACCTGGCCTTTTTGTATGGTTGGACATTTAGTTCAACTTTTGTGGGCACCATAAGATGCACCTCCTGGATGTGAGTTTCCTGTGTCGGTCTCTTCTCCCAAGTAACAAGCGATAGGACAAGAGGAAAAGGCCTCAAGTTGCACAAGAGGATGTTTAGATTGGACATTAGGAAAAAAATTCTTCACCTAAAGGATTATCAAGCAGGGGGAAGTGGTTGTGTCGCCATCCCTGGAGGTATTTAAAAGACATGTAGGTGTGGTGCTTAGCGACATGATTTAATGATGGACTCGGCAGTGCTACGTTAATGGTTGGGCTTGGTGAGCTTAAAAGCTTTTTCTAACCTAGAGATTCTATGATTCTATGGTTCTATGGTTAGGCTCTAAGATGTGACAATCTTGAAAGCAAATCCCATATCTAAGTCTTGTACTGTGATCCGTATATTCAGGGAAAATTCATCTCAGTGCACTTCAGGCACAAAAATTCAAATTAAATTCATGGTAATTTTGGGAAACGTTAGCAAATGTGAGTAGGTTTTTGTTTGTCTTGTTGCTGGGTTTTGTTTGTTTGTTTGTTTAGGGTTTTTTTTTTTGCCAGTACTTCCTGTTTTCCACCTACAAAGTGGCCTTAACTGCTATAATACATTTTTACCTAACTCTTTGACCTCTCAATTTTAATCTCTTGTTCAGGTCTTTCCATTTTTCATTGCATCCTAGGCCCTCTTCAATTATTTCCCTTTTTCCAAACTGTCATGACCAAGCAGTCAAATTTTGTGACTGCATAATCTACTAAATCAATTTGCTCCCCAGTAAGCTCCACCTGACCTTTATTGTCTTTTCCCTACCTGTAGGCCGGTAAGTATGACATTTGCCATGACCAGTAAAAGGCCACAGGTTTTGTACTGAATTTATAGTGCAGGTCTCGGGACTTAACTGGGCTTGCCTTGGCCTAAGCTGCTTTTAATAATTGTTTGTTGGTCTAGGCATTAAAGCCCAGCTTTTTTTAGTCAGGCTCTGTGCACAGCCTTTACTGTACAGGGCTGACAGGCTGGGTTATTCATTAGTTGTCTAAGAAGCAGTAGCCCCTTATGGCAAATAAAGCTGGGGGAGGCTACTCCCCCAACTTTAGTTGGGAAGCATGCAAAAAGCAGACTGTGATAAGAAAGCATGTAAAAATAGCCCCAGGTGAATACCTGCATTGAGGTACACACCTAAACTGAAGCCCTAATTGGAAATAACTCAGAATGCTGCTGGCCTGCTGCAACACTATTTCCCCCACCACCTCTCTCCTTGATGGAGATTAGCGCCATCAACCCTGTGACCTAAGAGACGTGTGAATGGTGAGCATAACACCAAAGAAAAGCAGCAGATATTAATAAGTTTTGAACAACAATTTTGATTACATCACCAATAAGGCTTTTCAGTATGAATTTGGGCTACTGTAGCTAGACTAATCAGTTGATTGTATTTTAATTAGACTGTTAAGATTATTATTAGGTTAAAGATAAATTCTTGGCTCCGTATATAACCTTATGTTCTTTTTGGCCTTAACAGTTCTTTGAATATAATGTAGCCATAACAGGCACTATCACCTTTACATCAGAACTGAGAAGACCTATTTCACCTTTTACCCTTTCACTATTCCTGAAAACACAACTAGTCTGCAAGACCTGTCCATACTAGCTTCCACCTTTTGTATAGTTAAAATTGATTATGTAGCACATCCATACTCAAGGAGAAAGGACTGGAGGAACATTTTAGACTGTAAAGCACTTGTTGTTGGTGGTTTATGGAATCCCTGGAATAAAATTATGTCTTCTATGAGAGCTGTAATGCTGATTCTCTCTCATTTGATATGATTTTTCATTGTAAGCATCATTTACAACTTCTGTCAATAGAAGACGTAAGTGACAGCACTAAAAATCAAGTACTGATCTACCTGAATTATATCTTGGTTTGATACAATTCTATGGGCCCCAACTATACCATTTGGGGTTTAAAATGACTGGGATGTTAAAAAGCTTTCTTTGAAAAATCTCATCCTTTGTTTGAAATGCAATGTTTGTTATAAAATCCACAGATGTACACAGCTTGGTTATTGTATCTTGACTCCAGCTCTTTAATTGTTCCAGCGTTTGAAAATAGATGAAATAAATACATAAATGAAATTAAACTTTCAAAAATGAAATACTATCTAGTTGCCATGAGGAGGAAAAAAAGTTAAACAATAATTATTTTTAAGAATAGACTAAGAATTTGGAGTACAAAAGGTAGTTCCATCATTATGCAAACTACCAGAAGTCAGAAAGCCAGTACACGTTGCTGCTCTTGTGAATATTAAGATATATTCTTAACATTTTCTTAGTGTCATCTTAACACTTTCTATATGCTTGAAAATATCTGCTGTTGGGTTCCTAAGGCAAGTAGCATGAATTCAATGCAATATTTCAAGAAGGAGCCATTAACGTGTAAACAGTAAACTCTTCCTTCTGGAAATGCTTTGCCAGAACTTTGCATTGCAATTTTGCAATTNAACAATAGCTATCATCAGGTTTTGTTGTCTCTGAAAATTATTGCCTTTTAGGACTTCTCAGTAATAGATGAATTAGCTTTTAGTCTGAACCTCTAACAAAGAGCTGGCTATGCAGATAGTTCACAAAAGATATTAGGAATTTTTGCCTCCAAACTTTCATAGTACTATCTTTTACTTTTGCATTCTGTTTGCCCTCCAAATTACAGGAAAGGGTTCATTAAAAACAAAACAAAAAAATCCCATCCCTTTTTACTGAATAACAACCAGGTTTCTAAGATTTGTTGGAAAGCAAATGGCTGCTTATTCACAATGATGAAGCTACATGCAAAAAGTGTCGGTGTCTAAATCCACTGACACGCAACACCAAAGATTTGGTTCTAGCTTCATGCTCCTTGCTGGAGAACTGTCATAAAATTCTCAGCACTGTAGCACAACTACAAATAGTGTAGTAGTTCTCAAGAATTTTCTTTACAATAATTATCTACTTACCTAACTACCTACCTACCTACCTTCCTTTTGGTCTTGTCTCTGAAACAGAAGAGCGGCAGAGGGTAAGGAGGGGGTGGAAGGTGGGGGGAACAGTCCAGGATCTTTTTGTGCTGCTGAAGATGAACTTGTGACTATATTCTGGATTGTCAAATATCTGTAAGTCACTGCCATGTGCAAAAAATTGGCAACTACAAATTTGCATGAGAAATAAAATCAGCCATTTTCTAGAAAAATTTGTATTGCTAATACAACAAAATATTTTTTCCTCTAAATTTACCTCACCCTTGCATAAGGTTAGAAATTTCCTCAAAACCCCACACTGGTCTGTAACTTAAAATGATGTGCCAGAGCCCCAGAATCCAGTCCAGCTGGAGCTGGCTGCCTCACATCTTTTCTGTTCTGGATAACGTAGTCCAAGTCCCTTGAAAGTCCCCTTTTCTGGAGGGGAAAAACCCCAACCAAACAAACCTGGGTCTTTATCAGAAACACAGTTACACAGCAGAAGAGTTGCATGACATGAACTTTTGAGTCTCCTTCACCATAAGGAAACTAGAAACCGGGATTACTCTATTATGCTACTGTTGGTTGAGGTGAACTTTCTTCTTACTAACAGACTATTACCAGCTACTACCTCTTAGAGGAAAATATCTATTCAAGCTTGAAAGCAAATTTAGTTGGACAAGTGACAAGTGGGAAATTTGTTTGGGAGAAGCTGCCTGAGTTCTCAAAAAACCTTCAGGACCTGTGGAGTGTCAAAGAGAAGGACTAAGTCAGGGCATTCAGATGATGAAACATGCTGCAGGTGATCGTTGTAATGACAACCTAAAAATCTGTCTCTCAGATTATTCCTTTAGATAAATGTAAAAAATATATATATATTAGAGTGACATTTGTAATAATCTTTTCTGATTTGCAATCATACATTTTATTCTGTGTGATCCTAACTTCTTTCTTTCTCCAGCTGTCTTTCAGAGGCTTCTGTTCCACCAGCCATTTTCCAGAGTACTATGTTTAAAAAAAAATCCAAAAATGTCATGAAGCATGACTTGCCTAACAAATACTCAAGTAGTTTCCGAAGCTGTTTAATCCTACTGTTGTGAAACCGAAACTAGATAATTTCAGAAACAGAACACTTTTTATGGTAAATGCAAATTGTTCATTTCTGTTCTGATTCAGATGTTAAGTACTTATGTATTGCTTCTGGGTCAAATCTTCAGATCAGTTTGTGAAACAGCATGGAGAACTAGCACCCTTGTTTTTACAATAGTTGTTAAAAATAATGCTGTAGATTGAATCTCTAACCCAGGAAATCCCTAAATTCTTATCAGAAGATGGAAAAGATTGTTCTCTATTTTCCCTCTTTCTTATACATTTCTTAAACAATGACTACTGGCTACTATTAAAGCAACAGAGGAGATCAGATGACTTTTTGCTATGAGCCTGTAAAAGTTCTTACAATTACTAGAATACAAGATAAACTGGCTACAGTCTTTTAGCATTAGTTTGTATAGTCTAAACTATGATATCATGCATGACCTTTGTGGTATTAGCAATAAAAACATCATATCTATATGCTACTTATAACATATTCGAATTTGAATTTTCACTAACAAGTTTTTTTTGAGCAAAGTATTTGGTAATCTTTGCTCACTGTCCTTTAATGGTGCAGTAGGGAGGGGAAGTATTAGGCCTACTTTCTTGCAAGACCTCACTATTTCTTAGGCTATCACTTAGAATTTTTTTCAAGCAATAAGGCTTATGTTGCAGCCTCATTCAGTATGACTGAAATATCAACAGAACCGTTGTCATTGACAACAAAAAAACAGAGCAAAGTCTTACTCTCCAGTACTGACTCCTATTATTTAGGAAAAAGCTTTATTGCCTCATTGGGATATCAGTGAGATGCTTCATAAATTTCCATAATGATTCCCCTACCCATCATTATGATTAGCAATGCCAGTCGTTAAGGGTATTTTCTTCCTTTAAGGCTAATGCAAATGCTTTGCTCCTTAGGAGTAATTTCTCAATAATGTTCCTAGAGCAAGGCACAGCTAAAAAATATTTTCACCCATAGACAGTTTTCAAGATTTGACATTTTTTAGAAGACACACTACCAGAAAAGCATTTTACTAAACCACTGAAGAAAACTCTCTCTAGTCCAGCCTCAGGTGTTTGCACATGCATTTTGAGAGCGGTCATTTCAATCCTTGATTCAGGTGTGCGATCTGACCACCAAGTGAGGGAGTCCTTCCCTTGTGGGCCAGCTGAATATTGAATGTAACAGCTGCAAAGGTGGTAAATGAGTGATTATGACAGGGACTGCCTGAGACAACAGATTCTAGGTCTACTCAGAACTAAGAAAAGGCAAATATTTGGACTACAGTCTTCGGTAGCTAAATGGAAATCCTTGCCTATTTCTTTTCTCTTTGCTGAGTTTTAGACTGCTGCCTAGAACCAAGAAACATTTGTTCTGCTGAAACCAATGGATTTTCCTTGAACATTAGATTCTGAAAATATAGGATTTTTTTTTATATATTCACATTTTTTCTTAATTATAGACATTTTATCACAGATCCAGTATCTTCATATGGCTAGAGTTCACTCATTACTGATAAACATAATGATTTATGTCCATTGCTTTTAAGGATTACACAAAGAATATGGATTTGAAAATTAATTTTTTTTATCTTTATTTTCCCTTGGTAGAACAAATGTTTAAAGAAACCCTTACAGGGACATAAGGATGTGCTGGGGCTCTAAACTATACAGAACTTTGAGATTAATCTGCTTGCACTTGAAACTTGAAGTTTATTAGCCCCAAATTAATTCATTAAAACACCAGTGTCAACAATGGATTTTTTTTAACAGAAACCTTCAAACAAGGTATAAATAAATACAGACTTAATTTCTACCCCAAACTCCACCCTGCTTTCCCTTTCCCTTCTGTTTATTATTATTCTGATGCCTCTCCCCAGCTCTTTTTTTCAAACCTCCTTAACCACACCTGTGATGTGTGTTTTCTGGGGGTGGGGAGGTGACTGCCCAGCTGAACCTATTCAGGTGCTTTCAAAAAGGAGGACTCCTCCTTTCTCTCTAGGATAGAATCTTGTTCTATGGAAAGAAGATCTAGTTTAATCTTTAAGAATAGACTACACTGCTGGTCATTTAAGATTCCTTTTAAGATTTCCTGCTCCAGAGGCAGATTGACTACTTTTGTTCTGATCAGCTGTTATATGAAAACCAAAATGTACAACTACAGGAAAGTTATGAAGACCGTTTCTGTTGTAATGGGATGATAAGGTAATTATATGATGAATTTCATATCTTTTCTTTTAAAAGAAAATTTAATAATTTAGCTGGAACTAGAAATTTCAAATATCTAAAATGTGCAGTTAGGTTTGTAATGATGGATAGACCTTCCCATGTGTTTGATATGAGCTGCTGGCTTTAATGGCGTATGGTACTACTGTTCATTCTGAAAAGATGATAGAAATGAGGTATCGTAAAATGGGATTAGGTAGTGTATCCATTAACCTTTTGCCTTAAGTTTGTGTGCCTCCTGGGGATTCCCAGATTGGATTTTTTTGGTTTGTGTAACTTAAACTGGAAAGGGGCTGTGGTGAAATGCGTCCTGAACGGGTTGTGGTTAGCAGTCTTTCTGCTTCTGAATGCTCTGTCCCAAACTGTGCAGCAGCATCTTAAAAATTAGAGTAGTTACTCTATTGGCAGCTTGGTGTTTCAGGGTCGAGTCTCTGAGTGGAGCTGGCAATCCTCTGCAGGCAATGGGAGATGAAAGAAATGAATAATGGAGAAAAAAATCACAGTCATTAAATCTGTGTGTTGCTAACCCCGGCTTGTCAAAAATCAGATGCTTTGGAGGTACTAGAAGTTATTTTTGTCTTGTACAGACTGTAGGAGTGGATACAGATGAATGCTTTGTCATAGAGGACAGAACATAATTATCTGGCTTGTAATAGCCAAATAGATAGCTGAGAAACCAAAAGCACTAAAAAGGGTTTATTTTCTCTTGTTCTCTAAATGTTTATATCAATTTGTTGATAGATTATATTGCTTGGTAGAATTCAGCTCTGACAAGATGCTTTCTATTAGAATATTAATTCTGACTTTTTATTTTCTTTTTGGTATGCAATGTTATCTGAGAATGTTTGGTATAGTGGTAGTCCACTCAAAAGCTCCATGTAGATGAGGAATGATGCTGTGTAAAATGTTATTTTTCAACTGTCAGTTAATGCACCTGGACATAATGTACCATCTACTGTTCCACAAAAACAAGATTTTGGTTAATCTCTAAGAACAGACTACACCACGGGTCTTTTAAGTTTCCTAACAGAGATGTCTCCTTTGAGGGTACATCTATTGGGATACTTGCTAATTGCCTTGGATGGGCAAAACCAGCATGTGGTAGTAGAGAGACTGCTGTAGGTTCAGCCAAAGCTGTGGGCAATTTAGAGTAACAAATAAGGTGAAAGAGAGTGAAATCTCCAAAGATGATGATATGCCTGTTCATAAAACAGGCATCTGTGAAGTGGCATGTGGTTATGGAGGGAGTCTGATTAAGGGAACTCTGGAGCTCTGCATAGAGGCGTGAGGAATTGTTGGTGTTATAATCCTTAATAAAATGCAATTAAATAAAAAGAGATTTATAGTGAAAAGAATAAAGAAGATGCCTATGAATATATTCTGTGAAAAAATGGAGGAAAGAAAGGTGAGGTTTTTCTAAACGGTATAAATAAAGGAATAAAGAATGGACAAAACTGCATTAGTTAAGTTGTGGAAATCAAAATAAAACACACAATTCTTTAAAAATAAAATAAGAATGAGGAAAGACATAAAGCTGTTACACAGTCAGAAGCGGGGTCAAGATCACAAGTAATGTGGCTCAAATGCAAACAACTGATATTTTTGCATTAATACATACACTGATGTGAAGAAAAAGACTGCATGCTTGCTGGGAAATGAATTGGAAATTTTTCTATGTAACTTCTTAGGAAAGGTGTTTCCAGTAGGAAAAAAAAGACAGTCTTAAGACTGTCTTGTAGGTCACTGATGAGACCTCTTATGTGTACAACTTGTGAGTTGAACTTGAAAGTTGAGTGACCCTGAAGAAAGACAGCCAGCATAATAAAATTGAAAGCTTATATTGTGGGTTGAGAGAGAAATAAATAAATTACTCGGTTTTCTTAGTTTGGTATAATAACAGTTAAAGGGGGATGTGACTTCTCCTAAAGTCCAAGATGGGGAAAGTTAGTGGTGGTTAAGGTAAAGGACAATAATGATGGAAAAGCTAGTGGTTACAAGTCTCCACAAACACATTTAGGCTGAACACTGGAAGTCGGTGGAGAAGGTGGTGAAATGACTTTGTGAATGAAGTGATGAGGGCACACATCTTAAAAATTTTAAGCTGGGGTGGGATCTTTTTGTGAAGAGATTATGAAATCTTTTTGCTGCATCTGATGGACTGGATTGAAGGATCGTAAATGTAACATCACAGGAGAAAGGCAAATGTCCACTGTAGTGTTTTGGAGGCTAATCACACTCCTTAAGATCTAAAGGTAAACCAGCTTTTGTATTACTGTTGTCTGACTTATCAATTTGTTCTTAAGTGGAAAAGTGCCCATTCCTTTTTTATTTTTTTTCTTTCTTCTCTCTACACTTCCCCTTCCAGAATCACCTGCCTCTCGCCATGGTTGAGGAAAGAATGAAAGAACTGAATACCTTTCATTGTACTTCTCTCTTTGAAAAATCTCTGAATAGGCCAGTCTGAAATATGTCCTATTGAAAATGCTTAGTTTTTTGTGCTGGGAGTGATCTCTCCTTGCAGAATATTGATATTCTTCCTTTAGCGAGAGGGGGCTGCAGCGTTTCTTGTTTCTAAAGAACATATTTCAGTTTCGCAGATGAGATGCATAATTCCAAATGATTTTTGCAGCACTCTTCAGTACATACTGAGCATTCTTTAAAATTCTGATTAAAGATGTGTCGCTTAACAGCAGGAGGCCAAAAATAGTCACAAAACTGCTTTTCAAACTATGAGGGGTGGGGGGGAATCAAATATGGAAGTAAATTGCAGGACCACAATACATACAGAGTATATTCTTTGCAGAAAAGCACTCTAGGTCCTATGTAAGAAGGAAGAGGGCCTCAGATGATAATATTACTTATGTAAAGCGTGCCGCTTGGACTAACATCTTTTCATTAAAAACTTCAGGCAATGTCATGATAATGTTTACAAGCATCCCATATTGTATTATTCTATTTGAAATATTTTTCAAGTATAATGCCTCTGATAAGTAAGACTTGAATAAGACTGTGTTGTTTAAAAACACACACCAAAATATCTTTTAAATACTTTTAGAACAAAAGTGGGGAAGAGCTTGAGGTTTCTGTGCCCAGCTTTTTAAAAATGAAACCTCCCATGGATAAGGTTGTAGATTAAAATTGTAGAGCGAAGTAAAATGAAAACCAAGTCAAGTAAATGTGTTCTTTGTCAGAGATTCCAGTCTCAGGGTGGGGATTTTTTTTTTTTGTGTGTTTTTTTTTGATCTTTGCAATATCAGATAAGCATGGTTGAGAGCTAGCCAGTGCGATCTAGAATGAGCTGAGCTACTCTCCAGGGTGGTGATTAGTCAGCTGAATAGCTCTGGCTGGTTAATTTCTCTGATGGGAGTTCAGAAATCTGGCTCTAATGTAAATACCTAACAAAGTGACTCAATCTTCAAATGGATCTTGTACTGACAATACTGATGAGACTTGAAATGATTTTAAGTTGGTAGATACAGATGCTATTATGGCATAGATAGATATTTGTTAAGCATGTGTTTTATGGTACAGTTATGTTTAAATGTTATTGAATGCTCCAAAGTTTCAGTATGAGAAAATCATGGATGTTATTCTGACATTTCTGCACTTCAAAGTGGCATTTCAGTAGCAGAGGGATAAAAAATGAAACGCCAAAAAAACCTCACAAAACCCCCAAATTGGAACAGGAAGGGAGATGGCAAGACTGAAAGGTTAATGTGTGTTTCTGTGCATTTTTTTTAAATGGTGAAAACTTAATTATGTAAACTTAACACTTTAAATGGCAACAGCTTAGGATAGACATACTTGAAAACTATAAAGAGGCTTTTGTTCCTTACATGTACGTGAAAAAGAACATGTTGAACAGCAGAGTAGCTTAGAGTCATATTTTGTGGTGTCCATTTAATGCTGATTCACAATGGAAGCTGCTGCCATTTCACAAAATAGTTGTGGAATGTCTTCCACAGTAAGAGCCAGCCTGACTGCTTTTCAGATTTGAAACCAAGGAACAGCTAGCCCCAGAGTAATTCAGTGAGCTATCATCAGCAAAACAGGATGGGCAGAACTTGTGCTTCTTCATCAGTAAGTAAGGAGTTGCACTGAAAGGAAAACCATGTATTTTGTTGGAATGTATTTTTTTTTTGCAAAAAGTTGTTGTTTGAGGAGGCTGAATATGCAAAGAGGGGGAAATGGTGAAGTCAGTCAGTTAAAGCATTTTTTTGGGATATAAGAAACTGTTTCTGTCTTTTGTTTGTGTTTTTTTTGGTGGTGTTTTTTTTTTGTTTGTTTGTTTTTTTTTTTTGGCAAGCATGTGCTGCTGGGACCTCAGCATACCAAATGGGTGCTCAAAGCCATTGTGTTGATGGCAACCTGGGCTATAACTGTTTTTCCTCTCTTGTGTCTTTTCCTAAGAAATTCAAAGATATCATTTTTGTTCTAATGTGAGATGAAAATTTTGGTATTTTCTCATGAAACTATACTCTTGTTCTCCAGGCAGCCCTGGAGGACGATGAGTGATAGGTATCTCAAAACCTTCAAAATAATCCACATTGTTTCTGACAGCTCTGACAAACAGAATTCTATTAGCTGAGTCCCAAAGGACAGGTTAGTAGACCAGCTGGTCCCCTACTGTGAACATATTTATCATTTTCTTTGTTTTCAAGATTATGAAATGGACAATTCCAGAGGAAGTGGGTTCTGCTTCTGCAAAACAGAATCTCCAGCATTAAGACAACTCCAGTTGCCTGGTACTCAAAAGTAAACGTCAGTGTCATGTCTGAAGAGTTCAAAATTTAAGTTGAAGAAATGTGGTTTAAAACAAAAGAAAAGAATTATTCCAAACCTTCAGACCAGTCACTGGAACAATTTCTTTTATTTCTTTTTTTCTGGCTCCAAGTTTACATTGATCACTTTTTTTCATGAAATAAGTAAGCTTTCAGGTGATTAAAGTACTGTTGTGTTCCAATAATTTTCTTTCTTCCAACTTCTTTTAGCTATTACTTATTACTTATTTTGTTGCTGCCATTAGTGGGTCAAATTCTTCTCAGCTAGGGTTTTGACATTTGTTTTGCTTGATCAGAGTAAAGAATTAAATAACACCCTTTCACTCTGATTGTAACGTATGGAAGGGAGAACAACATTCTGATAGCCAAAACTTCTTTATTCTATGACTTCAGCTGGAAATGCCACAAGAGGTCATTAGATCAATAGATTAGCAGAGGTTACCATGTTTATTTGCAATGTTTTAGCACTTCTGGTCTACTGCAGAAACAATGAATTGAAATTCAAGGCTACATGAATCAGTTGTAGGAAAAAAAAACCAAAACAAACAACCCCACAAACAAACAGCAAAACACACAAACCCTTCCCCACAAAAAAAAAAAAGCCTAACCCAGAGGTATTAAGTCTGTTATACTTAAGCAGAACACCACCACATGCACACAGAAATTTGCTAAGGATTTATAAAAACATTTGCCCTTTCAATTTTATCTAGTTATTAAAGCTCTAATATATTAACAGGTATTTTCATTTTAGGACTTTACCTGAACTGCCCCTGAAGCTGTATCACAGTTTAATACTGAAATAAAGTATGCATTGGCTGAAAAAAAGGGTAATAAAATACTTTAATTTCAGAAGTTATCCCAAATGCCATCCTTGTTGTTATTGCTAAGTTTGCAAATAGTCCATGAGACTGATGAGCAGTTTCTACAACATTATTTCTATAGAAGTAACTTTTTTTCCTTTTGACTTGCTCCTATTTCATATGACTAATTGATACATGAGAATTGCTAGTGCATATTTAACTCTTCTCAGCCACTGGGGAGTTAGGCAATCTTTCCTTATGTAAAGAAACATGTTATAATGAGGTAGCAGACCTTGTATAATACATAAGATTTTTGAAATATATGGTTCATAAAAATCCCATTAAGGTGAATCTTTGTGGGGGACGAGAGGGGGTGGTTGCAATTTTCTAAGGGGCTGTTTAGGTTTTACAAATATATTTGTGAAGTATTTATAACCTGATTGAAGTTACTGAACATATTTCATAGTAAAATATCATTGCATAATGATATTGAATTATTTTAATGAACATGACACATTGATGTTGTAGATATGAATAAAATTTGAAGTTTAACATAGAAGAAATCCACTAAGGGATCATAAGTATCATTCAGTGTAAAAAGGCTCCTCCACTCTACCCTATTTTCATTATTCTGCCTTTGAATCCTGGCATCAGAACCACCTTCCTTTTAGTTGAGTCAGAACAGATGTCTCTCCCATTGGAGCCTGTCTCTTATCCAGCCAGAAGGCTCACTTTTAAGTTACATGAGGCAAGAGGTAGTCTCTCTCCCTGTGAAGTTAAGTGAGCTGTCAATCTCAGCCCCTGCTGACTGAGGAGCAGGGAACCGAGATCACAATGGTACAAGAAAGCTGTACTTCTGATAAGCTTGGATGTCAGGAAGAGATTCATTAGAACTAAAATGCCATTCTTAAAAGCACTGCCTTCAGTGCAGCAGTTGCTTTTGTTCTCTGCTAGCCTCGTGCTTCCACTCCTTGGGATAGCTAGACCACATATCCAACAGCAAAAAGGATTTAGCCTTCATATGTAGACCAGAGGCACCTTGTGAGGATAAGTCATGAAAATTGGTGGAACAATAAATCTGCTGTATTGCTGTATCTAAGTGCGGTTAGAATTAATGCACTGATGTTCTTTGGTACCTTAGTCTTGGTGGCTTTTAGTAGCTTTGCTTGAGCATGGGTATTTCTCACAGCTTTCAGTGTTTGTTAACAAAATTAGAGGTATAACAAAGAGACTTTTTCCTCTTCTTTATTTCTTTTCCACTGTTCAAATACCCCATTAAAATCATAATCTTTTAAACTGTGTTTGCACACTCTGGTTTGTTTGTTTGTTTTTTTATGGGATCTGTTGCATTTGAGAACTCACAGAGCACATGTAAACTGCATTTTGAATATCTCTTTACTTCTAGAGGGTTTATAGAAGGATAGATTTCCATACTGAGACTTAGTAATAAGACTAGCTTTTCTTCCTACCTGCCAAAATAAAGCAGCCGCAGCACAGAGAAAAGCATATTTTAGTTTTACACCCATGACACAACATTTGCTATTAGGCAGTTATGGTTTTAGCAATGGAGCTTTGATGTGCCTTTTAATCCTATTATAAAATAGCTAATTCTTCCTCTGTTAAGGAATAGTCATTTAAGTCACAGTCGTGTAAGGCGGATTCAGTACTCTACTTTCCCATGTCTGACTCTGTAAAATCAAGATAATAGTCTTTCACAGAGGTGGCACAAAGATAAATACATTTTTGATTGTGATGCTACCCCACCTTTGGAATGGGCATTTATGAATATCTAAAATGGATTTATAAGTTCGGTAGCAAAGTCCAAATTTTTCACTGGAGTTTTGCATGGCTTGTAACTGAGGAGAATTTGAAGACTGCAAAGAGTAACCTCACTTCTGTATACTAGGGAATTGCTGATCCTGCTAGATATGTAGTCACAAAACAGGAATACATCAAATAACCTTATGATTGTGCCTAAGTACAAAGAACCTTTAGTTTCTTTGTAGTGAAAGAGTGGAACAAGCTTGCAGCAGTTTTGGGGACAGCATCTTGGGAAAAGCAGGAGTATGAGAAACTGTTTGCTGGCAGGCTGAAGTTATTCAAACACAGCTGTCTTTGCTGGCGTTCTGAAAGGGGTGTTACACCTGTGAATTGGAAAATTTGCTGTTGATGTTACCATCAAGACACCTGCTCCGGCATACAAATAATTGTGAATAAATCAGCCTTGGGAATTTAATATTCGCTGCTGTTATCCACTTATTTCTTTCCCAATGAATTAATTGCAACACCTGGAATCAATTCTTTTCCAGCCACTGGAAAATTACAGCAATATCTTTTTCCCCAGAGTTTTGTACTTTTATATTGTAAGTATTGTGTTCAACATTTTTTTTTTTTCTTATACTGTATGATTTCAACACTTTTTGTATGTGGACATCTGAGCTCTCCTATAGAATTAGGAGAACCTACTATGTGCTCTTTGCCACAAAAAAAAAAAAAAAAAAAAAANTGGTAAGAACTCTAGGAAGGAGAAGCACCAGTCTAACAGTTTGAGGGCTTTTCACTAGTTAATGTCAAACACCACCAGAGAGATTCTCTTCCTGTGCTTATGTCTAACTGTCATCTTTTTTTGCTGTAGACAGTCTAAAATGCTCTACAGAGACAACTGGTTGACTTTATCACAGTAATCCTTTACTTTAAGGCTTACAACCAGGATAGACTTTTTATTGCCTTTTTATCTGGAAGACACTGGATGTCATGGTACTATGAGAACAAACTATTGTAGAAATTGGAGTTCTTCTCTTAGACTGATATTCCTCAGAATATTTGTGTATATTGGCAGGTCTTATTTACATTCTGCTCTCATGTGGGTAATTTTTTTTAAAAAAAAACAACTAGAGTTCTCTGAGAATGATAAACCTTATACTTGATTTGAAATTATTCTTAGTCCAATGTTCACTTGAAACACAGACCACACTCAAGTGAGTTTCATAAAGATGGATAATTTTTAATATTGTCAATTCAGACCTATAACATTGTAAGCAAGCAGTGTTAAATTACAGATCAGTAAGGCAGGGCATCTCGTCTTCTTGCACAAAAAGCTATTAAATGCAGTAGTTAGTACTCTTTCACAGAGCATTTTTTTTCCCCTGTTCTTTCCTGTTTGCTTTCATTAAACTAAAGTAACAACATCTTTGTGCAGAGAATTACCTGTAAGTAAAAAGTGGAGTGGGAATTCTGAAAGAGACCTTTTTTTAAAAAAAGATGATGTCAGGTGTACAGGATTTCCAGACTATGCTGAGTGCCTGCCTTTTAGAAATCGCCTTTTAAGTGATTTCAGACTGGCAAGAGAAAATCACTAGCAGTGCTTGAAATTGTAGGCAGGGTGATGATGTTTTACTTCATTTAGACCTGAATGCTGTGAGGAATCAGTTGCTGACATTCACTTGCTGCTGTTTTCTAGAATGCTGGTAATGGTCGTCACTGAATACATTTCTAAAGGCATTTATTTGAAGAGAGGTGTTAAGGGTCTGATTAAAAAGTCTTATGCAAAGCACTGGGTGCTAAGTGCAGATCAGAACAGTTGGGTTTGGGTTGGGTTTTTTTTGTGGGTTTTTTGTTTGTTTTTGTTTATTTTTTTCTCCAGATAAGACTTTTGGAGTTCTGTCAGTACAAAAGACATTACTGCAGGAAATGATAGTGCATCAACCCTTTCATAAAACAATTACCTTCTATTTTCAGATTACTCTGGAAGGCTGTTCCAGAGTCTTTTATGGCTGGACAATTTTTTTTTTCCTTGATCTACAATATCTACAATATTGTGGTGATTTAACCTTGGCTGATTGCCAGACCCCCACTCAGCTGCTCTCTTGCTCCCCCTCCTCAGCAAGACAGGGGCAAAAAACAAGATGAAAAAGCTCATGGGTTGAGATAAAGACAGGGAGATCACTTGCTAATTACCATCACGGGCAAACCAAACTTGACTGGGGAAGATTAATTGCCAATTAAAAATAGATAGAAGTAAAACCACTTCCCCCCCATCCATCCCTTCTTCTCAGGCTCAGATTCACTCATGGTACTTCTACATACTCTGCCATCGAGCAGCACAGGAAGGTGGGGAATAGGGGTTCATAAAACTTCATCTCTGCTGCTTTCCTCTTCGTTCTGTTCCCAATCTCCGGTGCGGGGTTCCTCTCAGTGTTTCGTGAACTCCTCCAACATGGCCCTTCCCAGGGGGTACTGTCCATCAGGAACAGACTGTTCCTGCATGGGCTCCTCTCTGTGAGTTGCGGTTCCTGCCAGCAGCCTGCTCCTGTGTGGGTTCTCCACAGGTTGCAGCTTCCTTCAGGGCAGATCAACCTGCTGTGGTGTGGCGTCCTCCATGGGCTGCAGTGTGGATATCTGCTCCATTGTGATCCTCTCCATGGGTTGCAGTGGAACAACCCGCTTCACTGTGGTCTCTCCATTGACTGCAGGAGAATCTCTGCTCCAGCATAAGAAGCACCTCCTTCCCCTCCTTTACTGACTTTGGTGTCTGCTGGGCTGTTTCTCTTACATTTCTCTGTCCTCTCTTTCACAACAGGCACGCAGCATTTTTTACCCTTTCTTGTATACGTTATCACAGGGGTTCCCACCAGTGTTGCTGACGGGCTCAGTTTTGTACAGCAGTGAAGCCAGCTGGAACTGGTTCTGTCTGACATGGAGGCAGGTCCTGGTCTTCTATTACAGAAGCTACCCTTACAGGTCTTCACAATCAGAACCTTGCCACAGAAACTCAATACAAATATTAATTAATAACTTATACTGAGTAGTATAAGGCTTTTCTGTATCCGCTTTCTATTGCAACGCTTTCCATGAGGAGCACTAAAAGTGAACTGCTGAATACCTGTGTGACCTGATGTTTGATATCCATGCTTAAACCAGAAAAATTTTCAAAGGATATTTGTCTTGTGTTTTCCTGGTTCACGAAGAGACTGTTTAATAACTCCTATCAATTAGTTATAAGTGACACTGAGAGATGTGTGGAGAGGAACTGTTTTGATTAAACACCAAATCTCCTGTAACCTTAGCGAGCAAGATATACCTAGTTAAATTGAAGTTGTAGGTTTTCCTTTGGTTATAATAATGCTCTTTTAAAAATGTGACTGTATTTAACTTAGGTTTGACTTAGGAAATTTAATTGTTATGAGTTCTTATCTTGGTGATGTAGCAATACATGTAACAGCTTCTTGGGTCATGATTTTTCTTCCATCTTACAGATTTCATTAAAGAGATTAAATTTTTAGCTAGGAAAGTAGATAACTTTAATGATTTTCAGTATTATTAAAAATATTCTATAGCAGAACGAAGAAATTATTTGAAGTTTTGAAATGTTATTGAAGTAAACAAACTATGAAATTTTGAAAATTAATATACTACTGTTAAAACAAAGAGTATATTCTTAATATTGCAGTCACACATAAGCCACCCATTAGAACAACAACACATTATTACCAATTACTCAGGAACAATGGAAGTTTTACAAAGCTTTTAGGTATGGTAGTAGAAAGTTTCATCAACTATGACAGTTATGGATTGCTACAAATACTTACAAATTGGGAACTGAAGGTCACACCGGCTTCCTACAATAGACTTGCTACTGTAAAATAATGTTTTTATAGGATATGCATCCCTTCCTGCTCCAGTTTGGAGTGATAACCTGTATTTGACCTGTTGAGTCTATTGGCGTGGGTATGCTATTTCACTGAATAATTCTGGATTACTTGAAATGTGTGAAGGACCCTAAAAATTTGTGCTGGTTTGTCTCATATTTTAGGTGTCACTGTCAAATAAAATATTTGCAAGTCTCTGACTAGTTCCACTCTACAGGATATATCCTCTTCTGGTGACAGCATATGACTAAACAACGACTTTTAATTGCTGTTATGGGATCTCCATAAATCACAGTGATGAGTGACAGTAAACATATTCTCCACAGAAATTCTAAGAGTACCATAACTTAGTATTGATGATGACAGCAACAGCAAAAGATGCTAGACTAATTGAAAATAAGATTTCCCAGGACTCAGCATCGCTTACTCTAGCCGAGCTTTCCATGAGAAAGGAAAAGGTAACACTATTTTTTTTGATCAGAGTTCTCCACTGATTTTTAAGTGAAAGATCCATCTCTGCTTATAGTCTTCAAATGAGCTAGAGAGATTATATTCTTGGACTTTTAGCCTGGCAGAGGTGAGCATGTGGAAAAAACTGTACATTTAAAAATGGTGTTGGGAACTTGACAAATACAGAATACCTTAGCCAGATATGCTGATTACTCATCTTGCTTCTCTGGTGCCAGTCATCTCGTGCTATTCCTATTTATTGATAGTTTTGCTGGTGCTGGACAGGAGAGCATCAGTAGGGGCCACATGCCTCTGCCTTGAGGTGGGTTCTCCCACCCCAAGAAAATGAAAGCAATGCATCTGTGAAAGCAAAGTTGAAGAGAGGAAAAAATAGTTACCTGGAATAATGCAGCATGTGAGATCATCTAGGATCTTTTCCGGTACACTCTCAAAAATAGGCTTTAGTGCCCTTGGTTCCTTTCAAAACAACATCAGAACAGGTAATGTGACCAGGCTATGATACTTGAAATACTGTTAAATAGAAAGTATCATCTGGCTTTAGTAACCTGTCTCTTAGTTCATGAATTTTTGCCAATTAGTAAGAAATTAAGTTAATGAAAACCATATTTATATTAATAAGTAAGGTGGTTTTTTTTCTGTACAAAGGTAATGCCTTCAGATATTTTTCAGACCTCCAGAGAAGGCAAATACAGCATACTTCAAATGAAGATGTATTCTTCCTTACTGTAAAGAAAACTCAACTTGTAAAAATATCTGTCTTTGAAACTATGGGTTTCTTTATGGAACGCTGTCTCTTTAATGACTAACATGTACAAGAACATAATTTTCAAAAAGCATCTACAGAAAAGAATCCTCCCCATCAGATGTCATATAGTTATTACAAGCTTTGGAAAAACACTTGTACTAGTTGTAAAGTATGACCAATAAAATAAATTTGCAGGCTTGCACACTTTGTAGATTTGATTAAAGGCTCTGCTAAGTAAGCCAAATCCTCCTGAGGTGGTTGCAAAGGTTACTCTACCTAGAGTAGCAGAAGAAACTGTGTTTTATAGTTAACACACTGCATAATACCCTAATCTACTAAGCTTTGCACTTTCTGTTTACTTCCTTAGGTGTTCAGCAAAACACCTAATTCTTCTCCCAGATTTTTGTCCGTTTGCTAAGTCTTTACAGTTGTCAATACTTTGCAAATGCTGAGATGCGTGACTGACTCTACCTCTGCTCTCTCTAACTGCGGGTCATATTCTAGCACTGTTTATTTGGGGATTTATTCAGCCAGCGTGTACTGGAACTTGTTACTTTACCAGAAGAGAGAATGAAAGTGCAGTATATGCCTGGTGGAAAACCAAAGGGTTTCTGTTTTTTCTCAAAGTTACTATCTAAACTACTCTCTACACTTCTCAGTGTAAGATGATGGATATGCCTGTGATCATTAATGAATGATGCCTACAGTCCTTTAGCTCTAAATTTTTAAAGGGCCTGTTAAAGTTAAGTGTTTCGCTTGAAAGGGGTTGTATTACTTGTGAATGTGTAGGGTCATTTTGGAGCTCAAGTAAGATTCTGTTCCTTTAGTTTTAATTATTTCTGCAGTGTAAAGTAGAAAGAACAGCTGGGCAAAACAGAGATCTACTGGATAAACAATTTATGGCTAGTAAAGTGGCAAAAAAAAATTATTGCTGTAGAAATAAATCCATCCTAGCTTGAAACAAATTTACAAGACCAGCCCTGTGAGATATATTTTAAATTCAAGTACAATTATTTTTGACAATATTTAGGAACGTGGCAAACTGTATACCAGAAATAAAGCAATTCTACACCTTATCTTGGAAGGGCAGCCCTTATGAGACTGTCGTGCTGTTTCCATTACTTAAAAGCAAATTCTCCTCTTAGGCTGATTCTAGGAGCAATCATAACAGGTACCAGGTAGAACACAGAAAATGGATCCTCTAAAATCTTGGAAAGGAATCTAATGCTGCTTATGTAAATTTTTCTACTGGCTACTATGTAAGCGCTGCTCAGGGAGTACACGTAAGTTTCTGTGATCAGAGCAAGCTGTCGCATTATGTTTGAAAGTGAATTTCTTCTTTACCAATCCATTTCTTGTGGTGCTGATGTTAATACTGCAGTTACTGAGAAATAATTCCACACAGCGGGCTTCTAACATGTTCTGAAAACAGCTGCTTTTTGACCCTGGATTTTTCTGAACTCTTAATTTACCATTCTTCAGCTTCTGAGCCTTTTGAGGGCTGTTTGATTTTTTTTTTTTTTTTTTTTTTTTTTTCCTTTTCC
>VZSZ01001095.1:157616-184792 GCA_013398815.1 Ibidorhyncha struthersii
GTTTGTTTTTTTTGTCTGTCCTCTTCTGGTAGTTCCTGCTACCTTTCCCAGTGCAGGTGGCAAGATTCCAGGCATCTCTTTTTTTCTAGGATTTTATCTGGAAGCCTTTAAAAAAAACTTATGCCACTTTTTGCCAGAGAGACTGAATACAATTAAAACTTATCTGTTGTTGAGGTTTGGGCCACTGAAACCAATGACAGATGCTCTCCCCAACCTCTCCCTTCAGGGAGAGAAGGATGAGAGAGAGAGAAAGAGACTTATGATTTTAAAAGAAACTAAACTACTTAAATTTAATGATAATATTAAAAAAATAAACATATACAAGATATACAAAACCATATCCAGCTCTCAGGATGACAATCATGTCACTGGGAAAGTCCCAGACTGGACTCAGCGCCCGGTTTAAGAATATTTGGAGGATGCTTAGAATCAGGTCTAGATAATCTGATAATAAAGCAATGCTTTTTGATAATACTGATTGAGGATTTTGGGCAGCTTTTCTGTTTTTATCATATGCAGGGTCAGAAAAGGAGTCATACCTCAGCGGGAACCTAAGCGACAAAGGAGTTGTTCTTTC
Source organism: Ibidorhyncha struthersii (assembly GCA_013398815.1). Classification (NCBI taxonomy): domain Eukaryota; kingdom Metazoa; phylum Chordata; class Aves; order Charadriiformes; family Charadriidae; genus Ibidorhyncha; species Ibidorhyncha struthersii. Next base: position 158,194 of record VZSZ01001095.1, read on the forward strand.
AGTACTAAGGACCAGCTGAAAATGTAGATTGTTTTTGTTTGTTTGTTTACATAGTAGACTTTCTGGGCTAAGCTCTTAGATTTCTTTAAAAGTGGGAATATACTTTGTACCTTTGAAGAGTATTGTGAAAATGCACTTAAATTCACACTACTTGTATAAATGAAAGTTACACAGATGTCAAAGAAGGATTATTCAGATATTTGTTTGCAGGGTGGTGACCGTTTCATCAAACAACACAAAGAACGTGCCCGTATGGTGTACACTAGACTTTTTCCTGCTGTTTGGCGGTCATAGCTAGTTGCTCACTAAGCCCAATAGTGATTATCTATGCTGCAAGTCTTCCTTTGGATGATAAAGTAGAGAGCTGGGGAAGCTGAGAAGACAGGCTTGTCTGACAATCAGCAGTGAACAAAATATGTGAAATGCCCCATGTGCTCTTGTGAATGTCAGTGTGGAAGAATTTGACCTTTATATTTCATTCATGAGACAGAACACCCTTAGCATATCAAAGGAAGCAATTGGATTTGCTTCCAGATAACAGGAAAAAATTGGTGAAGATGCTAAACGGAGAGTCCGCGTTTTGTATAAGCTGATTATCAGTAAAGCGCACCTCTTCTGTTCTCTTTACATGTGTTAGTCTTGCTGAAAGATAAGATGCTATATTTTTTTTCATGTCATCTTAGGCTAGTGAAAACCCAGCTTTTGTTGGCTTAGAACTTCTACCATCCAAAGACTAGAAAACAGCTATAAAAAAAAAAAAGCATAACCTCCTGCATGATCACTATGAAAAGTTTTATTTTGTGAAATAAGCGAACACTTAAAAATTGTGCTTATTGGCACAGAACAAAGATCCTATTAGGGCATGATGCACGTTATGCTGGGAATCTGATTCATCAAGGCTTCTTGTCTGCTCTGAATAAGCATGACCTGAGGTGATCTCCAACTAGATTAGCTAATGAGGTTGAAGCAGGCAGTGATGAAAACGTGACTGTAGAAAGGAGGCAACAAAGTAAACATAATGCAAATAGAATATTCTCAGCAGCGTGTAAATTGGTTTAGGCCCTTTGGTTAAAAGAAAATGGAGCCGTTTATGTGACTGTGTAGTTGCTAGAGCTAAGGAACTTTTAAACTTTTTGTGAATCATCTCTGGTCTTGCATCCACAGAGATAAAAAGGAAAATACGAAACTCTCGTTTCTGCAGTGGTTAGAACTGAGACAAATTAAAGATACAACTATCTTGATTTGAGTTAAGATAGCTAGCTTAAACTATAAATATTTATTAGCTGTTGTGTTATAGAAACAGTAGAGGTAAAGGGTGGTTAATGCCGAGAGCTTATTCACTTGGAATAAAGATAAGAAAGTGCACAGAGGGGGCGGGGGAAAAGGGCTAAACTTCAAAGCTCACAGGAGAAAGAGACTTCCCTAACTTTCCTGTTTTTCATTCAAATGTGACTATTTAGGAAGTGGAGGTTGTAGGAAGAGGTACAATCACACTACTACAGAGTCAGTATAGTTCTGCACTTAGAGGAAGTCACTATCTTCTCTGGAAAGAAAATGCAGTTTTAATGGTATAGTGGAATTTTTGGGCTGAAGATTTTAACACTAGCAATATGGCTAGGGTGCTTATGAACTTTTTTTTCCTTTCTTAATTTGAAAGTTAATATCATATTTCCTTTTACCTCTTTCTTCAGCTCCACTGCTGTGTCTCTTTGTCAATGATTTTCGGTGATTTTCAACTTCTAATATGCCTTTCTTACATCTTATTATTCACTCTACTAGACTTTGATATCAGTCAAGTCTTTGAGTCTAGGGGCAAACACCAAAGCTAAACTCGGAGAAAAAGCTGGGATTCAGATTTGGTTTAAGTAATAATTCAGTCTTAGTGAAGCATAGTTATTGTTTCTATTTTCATATAGTTTCCATGAGTTACAAATGTAATCATGATCACACCTCTTGTGAGTACCCTGGTAGGATTTAAGCAACTTTAGGAAAAATGTAGAGGATATAGGTTGCAGTTTGAAGAATATACTCTTTGTGGAGAACTTTGAAAAGCTTTGCACAAATACTTATATTTTAGGGGAATGAAATATAAATAAAATGGAAGCTTTTTTGTTGACAATATTATGCCTAGTCCTGGGAGAGAATCCTCTGTTAGAATATACTTGTTCTTGAGAAAGGTGCCATTAGTGAGTCACACAACCCTTTCTACCTCACTCCAGAGTAATGCACTTCAGTGGCTGGAGTGGGGTGTTGGGGAGAGACGGGAATAAGTGGGAAACTCACTCAAGGTTTTTCTTCATATGCATTAGTTGCCAAGCAAAAAAAGTGTTTCAAGTAATGACTGATTAAACAGAACATTGACTTAATGGTGTCTGAAGTGCAAAACTGTTGTCCCAAACTCAATCTTTTTTGTACAATTTTTCATTAAGAAATACTATTATCTTAATTAGTTCAACCATTTTACTACTAGTTGTCTGTAAAATATAGACATATTTGACCTCTTGCTGATCTTGTAGGCAGACTTCATACAACCCCTTTTTGACCATATTCACATCCAGTATTTTGGTCACACAGGTCTTAAGTTCCCTGATAGTTGATTTAATTTTATTGGATTTTTATATACACTTGCAATTCTAGTTGATCTAAGTATGTTTTTGTTGTCTCTTTTTTTTTTTAACTCTGGTTATGGACAGTGATGTTCATATCCTGCAAAAACCACATACTGAAGTGCAGTTTTTTGCCTGTCCATATCAAATAGGATTTGAAATACCTTCTTGGATCATTAACTGCAGTTCCCTACTGACGTAAAGCATCAGACTATACAGTCCTTCTTATTTATCCCTAAATTAATGGTTTGCCCTCTGTGAGGTAAGGAGATTTCTCGTGTGTAGTAGTGATAGACAATGGTCTGGACCTCTGTCATCTTTTGGGTTTCACTTTGACAGTGACTTCCATTTTTCAAAGAGAGGGTCTTTGAACTTTTATAGGTAATCAAACTGAGGTATTCACAGTAAAACCGGGGATTCAGCAATGTTGCTTTGTTCATCCTATGCTGCAAACACTGTGCTATTAAGGAAAAGATATCTCCAAAGGGTTTTATCACTAAAACCTTGAAGAATGCTTGGCAGATCAAATCATGTTACACACTTTTCAATTAAACAGTCTTTCTTGAGTTATGTGATAAGCAGCGTGTGCTTATTACTCTTGAGGATTTCTGATCAACGATGCTTTGAACGCTTCCTGGTTTTCCTCCCATTGTGACATGTTATTATATTGCATTTACCACCTGGGGAAGCTGAAGACCAAAACTAGAACTTTAATAGGATTTTGGTTTTGGCATTTGCATTTAATTGAAATACTCGGATGAAGCCTAAGAGTTCTTCTGTATGAAGGCATTTCCATGCTTCAGTGGAATAAATCTTCCTTCGAAACAACTGTTCCAGAGGATGTAAATGGCTACACCATGGGGTTTGTAATGCTGCTTTACTATCCTGCATGCTGCTTTGAGGTCAAAGAAAATGCCTACTTCATAGTCACTGCAGGCAACAGTAAAGATATCTTGCTTGAAAAGGTGCCTTGCATCCAAAGGACATTAGTTAGCAAGATTATAAGAGCAGTTGTATACAAGTTATATGGACAAAAGCTGGGGCGGGGACAGAAACCTTTACCTTTTTTTCTAGAGTAACTTGAAAAGCACTTTGTTAACAGAGAACCAAGATAGAAGAAATCTGAGAGAGGTAACCAAACTGATTAATAGACAATTGTGTATTTTGCTTGTCACAAAGCTGCTGCAGTATCAAATTCGAGTATGACCACTTCAGTAAGACCCTTTGTCCTTCAATGTCTTAATTTTCTTACCTAATGAGTTAAGATAATCAAATCTCGTTGTATTTTTACACATTCTACGTTTTAGTGCTGGGAAGCACTTGAATTACTTCCAAAAAGTAGTAATAGAAAAAAACAAAATGTGTGGAGTATAAAGGAAGGTAAAGATAAAAACTGATGTTACTTGTGTTCCAACACTCTATTTTTAAAAACTGTATCTGAAATGAAAAATTCAAGCTGAGGAGAGGAATGTTAGTCCCTCTTTTTTTTTCCCTTTTCCACCCTGACACATTTCTTCCAACTAATGATAGCTTACTATCACACTTTTTTTTTATTTGTTAGGGGAATAGGCTGAGTTGTATACATCTTGGTGGATATCTAATTGCATAGTTGCTCTCTTCCCCCCTTCCCTAGAATGACTAATTCAAATTCTACTTGTTTCTTTTTATCTGTTTAAAAAAAAAAAAAAAGTATGTTCACGACGCAGTTTGTTAGAACTGTACGCTCAGCTGGCCACAGATTTCATAAATGTCAGGTATTTATTTTCTGTGTATTGTATTTGTATTGTGTGTGCATAAGCAAAAACTTCTGCCTTTAGTTTGTACTCATTTTTCATGACAACGTTTCACTGGAAATTAACTGCTTCATATTTTCAGCATAAAATAAAATATGTGATTTATGAGGCCACAGTTTCATTTAAATTCCCACTGCTGTTCAAGTCCACTACTTTTATGGTACCTAACTCATTACATATATACATACTGATTCCTCCTCCCCGCTATATTTTTCAGAATGTAACCGGAAGCTTTACCGCTTAAAAAAAAAAAAAAATATCTGTATTTTGCTCAGCTTCTCTCTGCTAAATGTAATAATAAACTGGACTTGCGTATAAGGAGAATAAATTAGTATACATGCGTGTGGCAAAAATCTTCAAGTTAGCTTCTGGAAGAAAAAAGATGTCCATAATCCAAGCAGCCTTTCCAATGTTAGGTATAGTAATTTTATTTCTGAACTGATGAATGTGTTCCTGGGGTTGGCTGACTTGCTCTTGCAGTTTGAGGACACTGTGCTTGTGCTAGACAAGTGAACTGTAAACCCCTGGCTCCGCTGAATTCTATGAAGTTCACTTCTGTAGTCTGTTCCTTGAAACACTGACTAAAGTGAAGAAGTACTTGTAATGCTTAAGAGAGTCTTCCAGAAATTACAGTGGTGTCTAGAGATTTAAGGAGAGATACTGTTTCACATTAGGCTATGCCAAGGTAAGGTACAAAGCAGCCTAATCACCCTTAGAAAAGATTGAGGGATGTTCTGAGTAGTGATTTTCTTAATTTTTTTTTTTTTTTCCAAATGTCACCCATTTACTTTTCTAAGTATAAAATGCTCGGTTATCTAATGGATTTTGTACATCTTTAATTATTATCTGAACTTAGTCTCAGAAGCTTGCTTTGCTATTTGCCAGCATCTTTGGATAAAAACAGTACTGTAAACTTTTCAGATTGCTTCATATCTTGTAATGAAGAAATACTTTTACTTGCCTATTGTAGATGTGAAAAGCAGCACACTATCTTGTCTGAAGTCACTGCACTGTTTGAGTAGTTGCAAGAATTTCAATAGCAGTCCCCTACCCATCAGCATCTGATAACCAGACAAAATGAAGTTGGGTGGGGGGAGACTAAAACTTTTAAATACAATGAAATAATTTGGAAATGGAGGATTCTGAGAGCAAAAAATAGTAACTTTGTTTAAGAACAGAAACTGTCTCTTATGACGAAATAATTTCCACATATGCTGAATTGTTTGATATTATTTCTTAAAGTTATTTATATTTAAAAAGGTAATCACAGCAGCATATAGCTAAATAAAATATCAACAATATAAAAAAATAGAGTAACATTCTAATTTTTACCCAAGTGTCCTCAACTATTCACAGCAGCCCATCTTCATGTTGCAGGTTAGTTGTTTGTTATGTAGTGTTCTCTCTGCTGCTGTAAACAGAGGTGTTTTATTCATGAACATGGATCTCATTGGTCAAACGCACCACATGCAGTTACTGCTCCAAAGAGATTACCACTGACACATAAAATAAGAAATAGTTTATAGTTATAGACAACAGGAGTACGGGGAAACGGTGAAATACATTATTCACTATCACAGTTTATGCTCTGTGTACCAACAGCTTACTATAGTACATTTAGGTAAGTGAATATTTCAATTAAAATGAGATCTTAAAATTCTTCTTGAAGCCCCTGTCCTGTTTATCCCTATAACCTTTCAGAACCAAACAGGCCAGTTAGAACCATCTAGATGAAATTCTTATTCTTTTCTGGTAAGATTTAAAGACAGAAATGATTATGGTTCACTTAACTTGCTTCGAAAAGCATTGCTAAGAAAGAACTAAGATAGCCTTTTGTGGGTTTTTCTCCACAAACCAGGAAATGCTACTTGAAAGAAGTGCCTCTCTCCATCTCTGAAATTTTCGTTACTGAAGTTCTTTTGGGTGAGCACAAAACCCCTTCTGTGGTTGCAAAGATGTCACCCTGCACAGATCCATAAAAAAAAACCCTACAAGAACATAACTTGTTTCAGAATCAATACTTTTGATTCTAACATCTACTAATGTTAAATAGGTGTGGGTTGTTTTTTGGGGGGAGATGAGAAGGGGACTGCTCTTTAAAGTATCTAGAGCAAAGAAATGGCATTCTAACACTGATATTAGCATTACATTGCACATAGTTCTGAACTTAGTAAGAATAGATTCCTAAAGGAAGTAAATCTTCAGTGTCCCTTAAAAAGGGGAGCGGGCTGTTGTGATATCTTTCAGAGGGAAAATACATGCTGAAATAAAATATTCCTATTTCTTTGAGAAATGGAGAGATGCACCTAAGCAATGTTCGTGTAACTTGTCAGCTATGGAAAGAAAATTTACAGCTCCTCTCTGGAAGCTTCAACAAGATATCACTACTATTAAATAACAAATAGAGAAATGCAGACTCAAATCTACTTGGTTCTGTTGCAGTAAAGCGGATTTAAAAGACGAAATACAGGATAGTAGAACTTCATTGTGCAGCTGGGTGTTAACACTTGAATACCATGAAATTGCAAGCACTGTGGAAATGATAAATTTCTAAAAATCGACCCCATATAATGTACAATACTCCAGAAAATCTGAGATGAGCAGCAACTTTTATTTCCTCCATGTATTATCATTGGTAATCCAGGGATATTCCACAGATGAGACAAAAAAAAGAATGTTTAAAGCCTAAAACTGAGACAGTGCTTAATAATGAAATCTTGGTAGGTTTTATGCGCAAAGTATTTATTTGTTTCTACATTACTTTCTAACATTAACAACAAAACTGTGCGTGTATATAGCCATCCAAAGATAGATGTGCACAGACACACATAGATAGATATGTATGTAGGATACTTATTTTGTCCAGCTGAAGGAATTACCTTTTTCACCAGTGAATGGAAATAGTATCTAATTTGAATTACAAGAGCAAATGATAACTAACAATGTTCACTAAACACCCTCCATCTTTTAAGGGGAGTTGAAGGAACTGATTTCTGTTATTACATATGTTTTGCAGTCCCTTTGTCTTTCCAAGACAGTGTGAAAAGGTGATGCTGTGACTGAGTTAAGACCTATATGTTGCAGCATGGTGTGATTAACATTTATAGACTACTATTAGTTTGAATTGAAATCAGTGTTCTCACCAATATGTAAATAAACTGACATTTTTGGGCTATATTGTATTAACAGTCTTGCAATTTTGCGTAAAATATTGTGTCCTCCATCAGTAGAACACATAATCTGACTTTGACAATTAAATATGCAGGAATGAAGAATTCATTCTGTGCAAGACATCATCATAAAGTTACGAATCAAATTGATTCCATGGATGTTAAAGTACATAGAGAAACAATTTAATTTTCCCTTTAAGATTGTGGGTTTTTTTTAAATACGATACATTTAGTGGTGTAAAATTAATCAGATTCTTTCAAAGGATCATTCATAAGTAAATATACTGTAGTTGTAAATAAGAAAAATTAAGTTGTGCTTGTTCTTTGAGGAGTTTGAAAGGTGAAAGGTAATATTTAAATCTGAAATTTAAAGAGGAAAGTTTTTGGTTTTGTTTCTCTGAATGGAGAGATGTCAGAGAGTATCTGTGGTTTGTTTCAGTGGCCAGTCTGTCCCAAACCATGACAAGTTCTATTGTTTCTCATTTAGAACCTTGGAAGGTGGAAATGATTTAGGAGTAATGTGATGGAACTGCAGTACAAAACACCAACAGAAACAGCTTGATTCCACATATTTAAAAAATAAAGTGTACTCAAGAACTGGGTATTAATAAAACTTGTTATCAAGAACTTTGGGATTTTATACTTATTCTGTCTTCTCCTGTTGCATTAAAATCCTTTCTCAAAATCATTAAAAATGCATAGCAGATGTTTTCCTTTTGCTGTCCCATATCAAACAATAACTCTTATTATTTTCTAAATATGTATGCAACTTTCAGTATTTGTGTTTGAAATATAAAATAATTAGTAATGTCTTTCTGTATTGAGGATGACAAAAAAATCTTTAAGAGATAGCTAAACTACAACTTTCTTGCGATAATTTATTTCCTTAGGACTTGCCTGGGGGAGGTGGAGGGAGTTTTTCCAACAGCTGTTGATAATATAGAAACAAGTAGGATGTTTTTGGGGGGTGGGATGTGGTGTTATCAGTGGTGGTTTTTCTTGTCTTTTTTTTTTTTTTTAAAACAACTGTTTTGATGGTCCTCAGCTTTATTTGAAAAAATACTACTTTATGGTTTAAAATGTTGAAGATTGGAGGAAAAAAAAAAAAAGGAGGGGGGCAAAACAGATGCAGTGCTCGTAGTTCAGAGACAAAATGAGGTTAGTTCTCTAGGAGTATACTGCAAAGAACTTGCAAAAATATTGCTGGGATTTGGTTTCCTCTTCATAGGTATACTCCAGAGTTTTAAACAAATGATCTTCAGACTTAACTGTATAATTCCTTACTTTGTACACTATGTTCCTACACAAAAGATTTAGTCACTCTATGACCTGTCAATGACTTGTTGAAACAAAAGCATACTTGGTATTTTGTCTCATGAAGAGCATTGAAGAGTTGTAAAGCTTTGGGGGTTTTCTTTCATGTGGTGTGTCTTTTTTATTTTTTTTTTTTTTGTTACTAAGTTTTAAACTCTGCTAGAACATGGTTTATTTCTTTTCCCTAATTTGGGTTATGGGGTGCAGGCAGGGATGAATTATTACTACTAATAATATGACAGTGAGTTAAAATTTCTGTAAGACTGCCATATAAAAAGAGTATCCTCTCTACTTGTATGATGATCTAAACTCCAAGGGAAATAGCTGAAGCTAAAAAACCTAAATCTCATTAAAATTGTTAGGTCTGAGAGTAAGCAAGAGAAACTAGATGAGTGGATGAAAGCTGTCAGCAGTAGGAATGTGGATAACAGAGATAAGGGATGTAAACCTGGCAAAATTGATGAACTGTTAGATACTAGGTAGTCACTAAATCTCTGATAGTCTTCCTACTGCTTACTATGATAGTGTTTAAAACAACCTACACGCTCTGACTTGAAAGGAAAAAAAGAAAAACCCCGACAAGTTCTTTGGTGGTTGCCCTGGTTTCAGCTGGGAAACAGTTAATTTTCTGTCTAGTGGTTGCTGTGACAGCAATGTCAATAATGCATATTGCTATAGTTGTTGCTAGGCAATGTTTATATTTTTCAAGGACTCTTTTCAGCTTCCTACAGAAGCTGAGAAAGAGCACCTACAGAACAATGGAATGGCCAGTGGAATATTCTGTACCATAGACCTCATGCTCAGTATAGAAATGGGGGTTGGCTAGGGCAGGGAAATCCATGATCACTGCTTGGGAAGGTGCCAAATCATGGGTGGTGAGAGTGACTGGTGTCATTATTATTGCTATTTTCCTTTTCTGTTATTGTTCTATTAAAATCTGTTTGCCTCAACCACGAGGGTTTTTTTTTCCTTTCCTTTTCTCTCTCTTCTCCCTGCCCTTCTGGGGGGAAGGGGGAGCACTGTGCGAGCGGCTGCATGGTCCTTGCTGCCGGCTGGGGTTAAACCACAACGATGGTTTATCCTTTTGTCCTGTGTTGGGGAATTGTTGGGAATTGAAGAGCTTTGATATTCATGACGAGCACTTCATTGATGCATGCAGAATACTAATTGTGCAAATCCTCCAGTAGTTAATGACAGTGGGCCCTATCCATTGTGGGGAGATACAGACTTGCTTTATGATGCAAAAAGATTGATGCCACTTGGGTAACGGGGAGCTGAGATTTCACTGCTAAATTTTACAGTGGAGTTACTGGCAAAATCTCCTTTGCTTTCATTTTGCAGTGGAAATCTATTTCTTTGCCCCTTCATAGACTGGCTCTAATATCATCCTATTGCTCTCATTGATAACTTTGTGTAAGATGTTCACTCTTCTGTCTTGCTTTAGGAAAAGGAAGCGGATAACTGATGCTTCCATAAGAACAGATTAGTCCTGGTCTTTCCCTGTAAGCTTTACCAGTGTTCTGCCTTCCCCATCAATGCCTGGCACATCTTTATCCCCTTTGTTCCCTGCGATAGCAGCACAGGATTCAGCTCGTGAAATGCAGCGATCTTGAACAGTGAGATAACCAGAATTCTAACCATGGAAGTTTTCATAGCACTTGGTGATACCAGAAAAAAAAATAAATGAAGAAGGAGCAGGTAAGGTCTGTGTCCCTTTACCAAGTCTGTCCCAGAGGGTTTCAGGAGGCACTACCCAAGCACCATATAAACTAATGGCCTCCACAAAAGGCTGCTATCCATAGAGTGGTGAGGTTATGTAGTGGTTAAGATTCAGCAATTTTTGGTCTATTGTATAACTACTTCTACAAAAACAACCTGGCAAAGCTTTTTGAAGTATAACTTTGGCTAAACTGTGGTAAAGACTATCAAGAGAGGGGAAGAAAAGAAAAAAGTTTTTTTTTTTTTTTTTCCCCTGTGGCATGGAAATCCAAAATATGTAATACTAACACACAGAAATGCTTTTGTTAAGAGGCATTTCATTTAAATTTTATAATTCAGTATTTTTGATGTTTCTTTTAAGTAAATACCTGAACATAATGTTCTTTAAAAAACATTGTGTCAAAAATTACTTTTTACCTTTTTAATAAAAAGAATGATTGCTTTTAATTGGATTTCCCTTTTAAACCATTTTTAGTAAGGTTTTTTTAATTTATTTCATCAAAAAAATTATTTCTTTATCTTTAGGGTTTTTATTATGATCATGAAATTAGTTAGCTTGTTTCTCTGAAATTGGCCTCATGCATATTCATGTAACAGGAAAAACTGTCTAGAAATGTTAAGAAATCTTTTTTTAATGGAAAAGCAGCAAATTATTTTTCTGCTCTTTTCTAGTCAGTAAATGATCAGCTCCCATTGCTCTTTTGAAGAACAAACCTACCTCAGATTGCACAGAATGCTGAAGAACAGAGAACCCTGGTGTGATGCAAATTGACCAAACAGCTGCTGAATGTTGAATTCTAACAATACTTTAAACAGCTACTTTCTTCTGGGAGATTAATATTAAAAACCGCAAGTAGAGTGCGACTTGACAAGACCTGACTGCTGAAAATTTTTAGGCATTTTGAGATTACTTAGAATTACTGAATAACTAGTAATTTTTTAAAGGCATATACCCAAATTCATGAGGGTTTTCAAAATAATGCAAGACCTTCATGAAGTTTCTCACTAGGGGACATGTAAAGGGAGAATTTACATTCTTAAATTTTACGGGGGTCGTCTTTACAACTTTTCCAGGAACAACAGAAGCTGATAATTTTATTATTTAGATTAATTTATTAGCTTATTAATTTATTTATATTGATGGGAGTATGCAGAGGGAAACTAATGCTAGGTGCTTAAAAATATTTAGCCATGGCGAAGTTGAGTGTCAGCACATAGTTCCCCATAACTGGTTGCAGAAAGATACTCTCTGCCTGATTCAGGCATTCAGGCGGTAGCAAGGGGAAGGATTTTCTAAAGATATTTTCTTCATAGAGTATTACAGAAAGCTTTAAACATTGGCTACAAGTGGAAGTGACCTGTCCGTTGCCTCAGTAGTTAAAATGCTGTCCTGATAACATGTGGAAATAGTACATGTGGTTCACAGATTGCAAGTGCTAAGGTAGTGTAATGGAAGAGAAACGGCGAGATATAATGAATATTCAGTTTACACTGACTGTAAACTTACAGCTAAGTCAAAGGTCATTTTATATTTAAACTAATATAAAATTGTCCAACTAAAAATGCTCTCAGGACTGAAAGCTGTGCATTAGTAATAACACAAAAAGACCCAGGAGTGGCTATAGTAGACTTGCACAGAAGTTGGCTTTGGAAGTTTTTAGAATTTTTTTTTTATATTTAAAACCTAGGTGTTTCATTTGAAATATCCCATGTTAATAGAAAAATTCCAAGGTATTTGGTTTAAACAGTTAAATTTAGGGAAAGAAACACCAAAGGTTTTCATAATAGGGAGAAATCTGATTTTCAGACAGTTCCAGTTGACACACTGCTTGTAATTCTCTGTATACAATGATTGAGCTGAAAAATGTCTGACAAATGTTAAACGTCATTAAGAATTGAATGAAGTACACTCTGAAGTGATTACAAACCTTCATCCTTCAATGAACTCCCTAAATAGTGATGAATGGTGTCTAATAATCAGAGGGTCTGCTAGCTGTTGATGTTTCTTTGTGCGTTGATTTCACTTATACAATACTTCAAACAAAGTTTGGGGCTGTGGGGTGGAAAGCAACAGTACTTAGAAGGATCTTATTGAAAAAAATCATCAGTATATTTGATAGTGCTTAGTGGTAGGAAAAACACTACTTATCTAATGGAAAAATAATGATGCAGAAATTTCTGAAATAAAATATTGGACACTTAAAGCTGGTTCTTAAAGAAAGAAAATACAAAGAACCATACAGAAACTGAAAAATCAGATTTTCTTTCAGTGATGGGAGTGACTCAAGTAGTACTTCAGAAGGTTTTTCAGCCCTTCCTGATGTGATCTAGTAGGTAGGCCGTATCTAATGTGATTTTTTTTCCATCTCCTGAACATAAATCTTGCTACCATAATGTTCTCTGGTAGAACAGCATTTCTGGTGGTATTTTTTGCTTTATATCATTGCAAGCTAGGCAAGAAAAGAGACAGACAGTTTTCTTTGAGAGGCAGTTCCCACAATGCCCAGCATTACTCTATCCAAGTAAAAGGCAAGCTCTCTTAATGCTTCCATTAAACATCCTTCACAGACTTAATCCTATTTGTTGTTTACTAATTGCTTCTTATAGGATAGTAGACTTAAGAACAGCTCTATCTGAATCTTTTATAATGGTCTGCATTTCTTCACTTTCTCTCCTGCTTATGTCCTGTCCCATTCCTGTTTTACCATGCTTCAGATCTGCTCTGTGCAGGCAGAAACCCATTGAAATACAATGACTATAAAATTCTGTTAAACTCAGCTTTAACAACAATAACAAAAAAACGAAGAGTTGGGGATGTTATGAATAAAAATGAATTGGTAATTCTAATTCATGGACAGTTTATACCCTAAGGTACTCCTTAATTGCATTTTAATTCTTTGTAATTACAGGTGGAGGGTTCCATTTTAAGCTTACATTCTGTGTAGAATAATTTGCTAGGCTGGTAACATGTACATACTTGAAATTCAAGACTGCATTCTCGTCTTCCACACAAGCATGTAGGAGTTGGGGCTAAACCACAGTGTAGTCACTCTGCTGACCTCCCTGGAATTCAGATGAATGTCTGTATCTGTAACTGGGATAGACTTCAGCGTATTCAAACTAAAAGAATAGTTTTGCCATCAGTAATTTTTCTGTAATTGACTTTAGGTAAGACATAAGCAAAAAAGTACTTGAAATTTCCTCTTTACCTAGCCTGACAGTCTTGCAGATTACAGACAAGGACAAACTGGATTATGAAAGTTGTAAAACAAAAAAAGTTGGGTTTTTCTTGTAGTTCTCATAAGGAACTGGTTGTTCTCACAGGAACAACAAGCATCATTTTGTTCCCTAGTTCATCAGCAGGAAAAGCTGACAGTTAAAACACAGAGCTGAATTTTGCTTATTCCCTAAAGACCATAGGTCAGGACAGAACAGGAACCAGACCTTCATACATTTATTTCAGTGCTTCATAAAATGAAAAAGTGGCCTGTATGAAGAGACTAGCTGTAATCATTACACAATTGCAAATGCTTTTTCTCTGCCTGGAGCATTCTAGTGTCCACCACCAGACTCCTTTAATCCTCTAGCTTGCTGACTTCTCTCTCAAATTCCCAGAGCAAAATCCATTTCTGTATTGGATTATCTGAGGCTGCTTCAATTTCTACGTATCTCCTGGTTAATGCAGTACCTGTAATGCCCCTCAGCTATTTTACTTCAGGTTGTTACACGTAAAAATAGCTACTGTCCTTCCTTTTCTTCACCCTCTTTGAAAGCCTATCTTTGAATCAGTAGTGAGTCAAAAACATTCTGAACTTCTTGTTTGATATTCTTGTTTCTTATTCAGCGAATGTGGTTTTCTATCAGAACAGCATGTTTATCTTTCACTTGTGCTGGTGTTCAAATACACGTCACCCACTGACAGGGGAATGGTTTTATGCAAAACTTAAGTATGAAACATGTCTAAGCGACAGGGAGGGCCACATAGTTTTCTTGTTGCTTGTGATGAGAGAGAGGAAACATTTCATACACAGGGGATCTCTGATGGCACCACAGCAACCTTTACACTCCTTCAACACATCCCAGCTACAGGAAGCCAAAACATAGCAAGAAAGGTCAAAAGAAAAGCCCCAAAAAATCAGATGTTAAGCAGATATCTCTTTGAATTCCAACACCAGCTCTCACTAAAAGTCTTTTAGAGGTTTTCTGCAAGTTACTTAGTGGTCACAGTGGCTCTCTCTGATGTCAGCTCTGTATAGCATAGCAAACTGTGAGGGAACCAAGGTCATCAGGGATGTGGATTTTGGCTGATCGTAATGGCCTGTCTTGGTCTTGACATCAATAGCTGTTTCGGGTGCAGTCCTTATGCTCCACATCACTTTGTATGTTTTTTTTCTATGTGCACAGAGAGAATGCAAGCAGGTTATAAACGGTGCAAAATTACAAAGCAATTGTGTTTTTGGCAAATGTGCACAACTGATGAGACTACGCTAGCTAAGGCCTAAGCATTAATATGTTTGCAATCCCCGTGACCCCAAAGGTGTCTTTGCTGTCCAAGATTTTGTTGGTCATATGTGGAAGGGTCAATCTTTATTATTCCTTGGAAGGGGCTGATCTTCCTTGTTGCTGAGTTGCCGTCTTCAAATTCCCTGTATTTTCTTTAAAATTGTATGCCTTTGCATATTGGTGTTTTCCTCTTTAATCCCTGAATTTAGCTTTGACTGCAGTTTGGCTTTCTTACCTAGCTTGGCTCTAGTCTATGTATTTCCTCACAACTTGGCTTAGGATTGAAAACATGAAAAATGCTGTGTAACTGTGTCCCCTTAAAATTAGACCTTGGATTGGAGACAGCTGAGCTCTGGAAGGGGGGGTCACACTCACAGCTTTTTGGAGGGGTGGGGAGGAAGACAGCAGATGAAGGTTGCTTTCTGTTTCATAATATTTGCAGAGCTAAAAGCATGAGGCTCAGCAGCATTAGCGTGGGGGTGTAATGGGTGTGGTTGCAATGAGATTAGCATATCACTGCTCTTTCCTATTTCTATCTGAGAAACAGAAAAGAATAGGCAAGACGCTTCCCATCTTTGAAGGAAGAGATGATGCAGATGGTAAAGGCAACACATGTTGAAGCAGGAGCAGAGAATAGATTGTAATGGAGGAAAGCAAGTGAGAAGTAGTTGTTCAAATGTATATGCAGGTATAGCTGTTAGTAAGCTCCATCTTGTGATGTATCAGTGTGTATAACCTTACCTTGGCATGAGGAAGTACAAGTCAAAGATGTATTTGAGCATGAAGTAAAGAGAAGGGAGATAAGGAAAACACCTATTTTTTTAGTATATAAGAAAATAAAGAGAAAGAAGCAGATGAAATGATAAGTTACCTAGTAAAAAATATGAACTAGATATAGAAATGTTTTGAAGAGAAAGAAACTGGAATAAAGACCTGCTAAAAGTGAGGTTGTGTTAGGAATAGCAACCTAATATACAGAAGAAAACACTATTTTTATGTACTTACCTGTTCAGGAAATTCTGATGCTTATTGATACAAGTATATGGGCCTATTGATGAAGGGTCTATTGTCCCATATCTACAGACCCACATCTATATGAGTCTATTTCCTTTGACTGAAAAAAAGAGGAAAAAATAATGCTTGGATCAAGCTTTAAACACTTAATAAAAAAAGGGGGGGGTCTCTGATTTTCACTTATTAAAGTAGTTAGACTTTGTCAATTGTTGCTGTCCAGTTGCCTGTCTTAAAGTTGCAATATGTTTCCATCGTACGCATCACAGGACTGCCATATTGTCTACTTAGTGTCATAGTTAGCTAGAAAGTCACAGGGATCCTTAACTGTATATAAATTAAGAAGGACATCATTTTTCAAATAAGTGTTTAAATCTATTTTCATTTGTTATCAGACAGCTAAATATACTTTCAAAAGATCTCATAAAATAAGAAATATTAGCAAGTGTCATGGCTGATATTGCTTCTGTATTGTGATACCATTGTAGGCTAATTGGATGTGTGGTACATTGATGGCTATGTGCAGGATGTCATAGAAGTGGTGTGTGAATGTTATCATTGCAGTACAGATTTGTAACTCATTCATCCAGAAAATCCCACAACAATGGCTAACACATGGCATAGCCAACAGCAGATTTTCAAGTAAGCTTCTATATATTACACTTATTGTCATCTGTATCATAGTCAGAAACACCTGTCTCCGTGGACTGAATTCCCCTTGTACTTCGTCAAAGTTCTGCAATATTATGACCAACTGCCCCAAAATTATACAGGTAAGAGGTGGAAAAGGTCCAACAGCAGTAAAGAACAGGCTGTAGGGTTTGGCATTAAGCAATGACTGTTCTGTATGGAAGAAGACTTCTGGACATAAGCATTTGAATAAAAGTCTTTTTGAGTGATTAGTGTTATCGGAGGGTGTATCTAAAAGGCAACAGCACCAGTAATCTATTTGCCATTAATTTCTGTACAACTTGTAAAATTATTACCCTCTTGGAATATTACCCACTTCTTCATGTAATCATAACAATTTGTGATGTATACCTTTCAATTGCTTGTGTAGGGAAAAAAAAAAAAAGAAAAATATCATTAAAGTAAATATGTGCCTTCTAATCTCTTCACAAATAATATTTTATTATTTTCAGTGAAGGTTATGTGGTCTGCCTCAGTTTAAGGACCCAGTCTGTCATTTAGCTTTCTATTCTTGTTATCTGTTTAATGAATGAACCACAGAAACTATATCATCAACACGTATATCGTATAACAACAAGACCTTTCAGAGAATATTAATTTCTTACATGTAAATTTTGTCATTTCAATGAAAAAATCTGCTTGGTGTTTTTTTGTTTTCTTTTGTTTTTGTTTGTTGTGGGTTTTTTTGTGTTTGACTTGTGGTTTGGTGTTTTTGTTTTGCTTTATAGGTTTTTTTTTTGGGGGGTTGAGCAGGTTTGTTTTGTTGTGTGTGTGGTTTTTGTTGTGGAAGAAGTAATATATCCATATGTATATTGATAATCTGTACAAAACTAGTATTTTTTAATAAACAAAATGCAGAATGTAGCAGTATTTTTGTGATGGTAGCTTATCCTTCAAGTGTTCTTGACTTGTGGGAAGACAAATGAAAGTAATAAAATATGGATAATGTTAATGTACCCTTAGTGAATACAGGTAGATAATATAATAGAAGTACTCAACCCATTTTTAAGTGAACTTGCCCAAGGCTGTTCCTGGAAAGAACTCTTCAGCAATTCTTGTACCCCATGAAATTATTTTAGTTTCAAAATCCGAGAAAGGGGATGAATGTTTAATTCTGAAGTTATTTCTCTGTAGTTCTCAGCTCATTTCTTATTTCCCAGTCCTACCTAGCAAAACTTCCTGCAGCCTTTAAATGGTGAATTGATTAAAACTATCTCTTGCTTTACTGGATGAGTTTCCAGAGTGGTAGTATACAAGTATACTTTTATCAATGCTGGTACTGTTACACTGGTACTCCTGTCTGTTGGCAATACTATCAGTAATCTTATCTTGCTTTCCATATTGCCGTACTGTGATACTTCCTCTAAAACAAACAAAAGTACTGAAGAGAAATTTCCTAACAAGAATGATAAGAAGATTGTTAACAATAAAACTTATTGCTACAATTCTTAAGAATAACATGGAATGGAGGAACATTCCTGCACAACTCAGCTCTCTAACATGTTGTGTAGATATTTCATATAGTAGCTAATATACTATTCTAAATTACTTCATGAGGTATGTTTGCAAATGCATTATTTGATTCATATTATGTTTTTAGTGAATTACTTTAACATAATTTCTTGAAAAAATCAAGGTACTTGATATTTCACAGAGGCTGTGACCCATGGACCCCTTGCGCATATCAGTTTTCTTTCTTGCACAAGTAAGAGTTTAGGAAAGAGACCATATGTAAAAATGGGTAGGAACTTGACTTTTGCTTTTGTAGCAGATCTTCAAGAAGGTAAACATTAAGGAATATTTAAAACAAAAATATATCTGGCAAAGACTTTGTATTCACCTTAAAATAAACCATGGAGGATTATGCTGAAGCCAGTGCCTGGTTTCTGCAACAACTAGGGTTTATCATTTCTGATAAGCTACAAACACAGTAACTGAGAAATCTTGTGCACCTTCAGTGATTTAGCAGTCTCAAACTGGACTGTTGCTACACAGGTTTTCTGTCAATACTTACTGTGGAAGAATAACTTTGAAAATTCAGGTAATAACCTCTTGCATCCTGCTAAGAGCTAGGGTGAAAGAATTGATAGTGGTATAAGAGGCAGAGGGCTCACATAAACTATGCGAGCTGATGTGTTACTGTTAAGAAAGGATCAAAAAAATAGAACTCTCCAAAGATCTTCATAAAACATAGCATGTGGCAACTTCAAGTCTTCTGATACAGATCATTTAGTGGACTTCAGTGATAAACCAATAGCTTTCAACCCCAGCAATCATCTCTTCAGACATGAGTTATAAAACAAATGAGTATTTTTCATGAGGGAGTTGTGCGAACAGATTGACATATCTGGAAAGTATTAGCTTATCTTTTTCAGTAACTAAGTGAAATAAAATGAAAAATTCAAAGCCGTAGGCTCTCTTGGGTCTTGGGATCCAGTGCAGTGTAGAACTCTTTTTTTTTTTTTTTTTTTTTTTTTTTTTTTTTANGCTCTCTACCTTTCCTACTATATATAATGGATTATTTCTTTCCATTCAGATAAAGAAGAGAGATATACATGAGTGAAAACTGAAACTGCCATTTGGGATGTGTGAAGTGTTCAATACGAAATTTAAAATCCTGTTAATTAAATTCATGTTTCTGGAAGCAATTAGATATTAAGTGTCTAATAAAAAAATTGTTTTGCTATTAGATACTAATTGTAGAACAATGTATCTTTTTTCTTGCTTTTTCAAATTCTGTTAGAAGTTAATTGGGTTCATTGGTATGATTTGTTCATTTCTTTGTCTAAATAACTGATGACAGCTCTAATTTGTGTGTTCTGTGGGAACTGTATTGTTTAGAACTATTTGAAAAATAACTGGAAAAATGCTGGTTTTAATTTTAAAGATGAAAAATCTTTAATTTGGTACTTCATGCAGTTAATGGAAACGCTTTTAATTTATATCAAACAATATCTAATTGATTATCAATAGTTTCTTGGAAAGAATGAATACAAGGGTGAAGAATTCTGAATTTTTTTTTTTTTTAAACATCTTTTCTGAAATCTTGGTATTTGGAAACAGTAAAATTACATAGTGTTGAAAGCTCTTTAGAGGTTGAAGAGGGAATCCGTGTGCTTTCTGTAGTAGTGAAAACAAGCAGCTGAATTTTATGTGGCTGTGAGATTGTAGATATGGAAGTACTCAGGAGCTAAGGGAACTTTGGTTCTCTCCTTAAGACTGACTTATGCACTGTATCCTGTATTGTCATCCTATGTAGGGGCTACTATAGCTACAGACTTCACCCCACAAAGTGTCAGCCCCTCTCATTTTAGACTTTGTGAGTGGAGCAACTGTGCTGTCATTTCCTACACCTTTTGCAGCTTCATACTTATCACCCACTATATCTTGAAGGTTCTCTTCCTACCTGCTTTAGGTCATAGGAGTTTTTAATCTGTTCTAATCATGTCAAAAGAATAAAAGCTACTGGGGTCAAGGATCCAGTTCAATTTTTAATATTAAAAATCTATCAGCTATCAAAGCAAATAGAAAAGTAAACAACTTTTATTGTAAGAGATTAGTCTGAGTTACAGCTACAGAAATAAATCTAGGAAGAAAATGGGAAAAGCACAGAAAAAATCAATTGGCTATAAATTACTAGATACTGAAGAATTATGGGCAACTAATTTGCTTTTTGAAAGGGATTATAAGAGAAAATAATAGATAGTCATATCACAACTTTCCCCCACCCCCTTCCGCCCCAGCTATTTAAATTAAGTAATTTTATTTTGTCTCTTCATAACTATTTAAACCACAAATAGTGAAAGCAAACATGTCTGGAACAGAGTAACATAGTAAGGAACTATCCATACTGGTGCTGCAGCGCTATAGTCTGGGAAGTAATGCAGTATGCTTTTCCACCTGTGGAAGTGTTAGTTCTGTCAATTTTAATAAACCATTTGGGAGATGGCTTCAGAAACTGCTGAACTCTTATCAGTCAATCCTTCCAGTTTCTCCTGTATTCTAAAACATGCAGAAGTGAATTTCCCTTTCTTAAGCTATATTATAATTTTAACTCCCACAATTTTTTTGTTAATTTTGTTTCATCTTAACTTTGCTCCATCAGCTTGTTATTGTGTTTCTTCTCATTCATTTCTATTACTGTAATTTTGAATCAAATTTAATTTGGGGCAAACTCTTGCAGAACACTTTCTTAAATTGAAGTTACGGTCTTTCATTGATGGCTAGACATAGATCAGTGAATTTAGGTCTCATGTCTGTATTTATAGGCAGCCTAAGGAAAGCAGTCTAGTTGGAGGCCTGTAACTAGCAGTGTTCCCCAGGGGTCACTACTGGGTCTATAGTAGTCTTTGACATACTCATCAACGACCTGGATGAGGGGACAGTGTACCCTCAGCAAGCTTGCTGATGACACAAAACTGGGAGGAGTGGCTGACACGCCAGAAGGCTGCGCTGTCATACAGCAAGACCTGGACAGGCTGGAGAGTTGGGCGGAGAGGAACCTAATTAAAGTTCAACAAGGGCAAGTGTAGGGTTCTGCACCTAGGGAGGAATAACCCCACGCACCAGTACAGGTTAGGGGCTGACCTGCTGAAAAGCAGCTCTGCGGAGTCCTGACGGACAACAAGTTGACCGCGAGGCAGCAATGTACCCTTGTGGCCAAGAAGGCCAATGGTATCCTGGGGCACATTAAAAAGAGCATGGCGAGCATGTCAAGGGAGGTTATCCTCCCCCTCTACTGTGCCCTGGTGAGGCCACATCTGGAGTACTGTGTCCAGTTCTGGGGTCCCCAATTCAAGAAAGTCAGGGAACTACTTGAGAGGGTCCAGTGGAGGGCTGCAAATATGATCTGGGGACTGGAGCATCTCTCCTATGAAGGCTGAGACACCTGGGTCTGTGTAGTCTGGAGAAGACTGAGAGGGGATCTCATCAATGTTTATCAGTATCTAATGGGTGGGTGTCAGGAGGATGGGGTGCTGCCCAGTGACAGGACAAGGGGCCACAGGCACAAACTGGAACACAGGAAGCTCCATCTCAATATGAGGGAAAATCATCTTTATTTTGAGGGTGACAGAGCACTGGATCAGTCTGCCCAGAGAGGCTGCGGAGTCTCCTTCTCTGGAGATATTCAAAACCCACCTGGATGCATTCCTGTACAATCAGCTCTAGGTGGCACTGCTTTGGCAAAGGGGTTGGACTAGCTGATCTCTGAAGGTCCCTTCCAAACCCTACCATTCTGTAATGTGATTCTGTAATTTATGTAAGATTACGTTACGTTTATATTGAGTATTAACCTTGCTCAAGTTGACAATCATCCCTCTTTTCCTACAAAGGGAGTGTAGTACAGCTGATCAGCATAAATTAGTCTTCAATAAATTGTTCTTACAGATGAGTTTTGTTTGTTTACATGAGAACTACAGGGTTTTCTTTGTTAGCTTATTTTATTGAAGGTTTTGTTTAATGTAAATCTGGTTTCTGAAGTTGGCATTGTAACAAAACAAATATTTGCTCAAGTGGGGATAGGAATGATATCATTCACTGTGCAGGTTATTCTAAATAACAAAAAACAACTAAATATAATGAAGTTAAACTTACTTTGAACCAGTAACAATGAAGAGTTACATTATGTTGTGCAAAATGTAAGTTAACAGTGTACTTTGACCAGTTCCAGTATTTACTTTCCAAGTATACTAAACAAAACACATTGAAACCTTTTCTTTTAATAATTTCTGCAAAAGGACACATTTGAAACAAATGTAGCTTCAGTTGAGCTCTGCTTAGTTAATAACATATATAAAAGTTTCGGCACATTTGGGACAACCATCAGCTTTTGCTGCACTGAGGATACAGACCCAATTACTCTTATCTTTAGAAAAGACTGCCTTTATAGGCCAGGATTGAAGTGCAGTGGTGCAGCACAAGGCAGAGTTACTAATAGAATAATAAAAGGGTTTTGTCTCCAGAATTTCATTAGCAAAAAAGGATTATTGTGGAATTCTTAAAGTTTCAGCATCAAATAGGTTAACACAGAAATGAGGAACATAAATATTTGCTAAAAAATATTTTGCTTAGTATCTAGGGAACTCATTTTCCTAGGCTTTTCCTGCTTGTGTCTTGAAATTGGTCACACTGGTTCAATTAGAGGTTTCAATGTCTCATATGGTTAGCACATAGTTTCAGCTGAAGACTTGCGCTTTTTTTCCTTTTTTTAGGAGAAAAATATACTTTTTTAACTTATATGTTCTGTTCCATTTTTCTGCTGCCCTTAAGTAATTAAACTCATTTTTAGATAGCGTTAAAGCTAAATTATGTTAGTAATTATAGTACAATGATAAAACCCCAGGCTATTGATCCTGGTGATATTTGCACTTACCTTTTATTCAGTGCACTGTTCGAAAATGATTTATTATTGCTTCAGGCTATAGTTAGTAAAATGAAAGCTCTGAACCTAAAATTTCCATTAAAGCCTTTTGGTGATCTGAAAGTCTGTCATCCACCTTTGCCTTGAGACTACAATCGCACATGTAAACGAATGTAACCAAAAAGTCATTTGACCCCACTTTTAACAAGTAGGTGGGGTACAATAATTTTTTTATTTTCATGCAGTCTATGTGCAAGCAAAACTTGGCACTTCAGGAGAAAATAAAAGGAAGTTACTTAGTCACTGACAGTTCCTATAACTTAATTTGTGCTGGACAAGGGAGGCTGGAATACGCATTGATAATATAGATGATTTGTCTGTCGTCTTGACATGGCATATGTTTAACTTGCCTCATCAAAACTGTTGCATGTTTTGACTTGGCAGTGAAGGGGTTAATCTTAAGCATGTGTTCCCAATTATAGCATTTTACTGCTTAGGTAAAGGAAAAGCACACTCAAGAAATCTGTATTTAGCAAAAGAAATAACTGAATGCCTTCTCAGATAAATGGAAACTGATGGGCATGTTGGAACAGTTTTTGCCAAGAGGAAATTTCATGTTGCAGTAAAGCTTGTTCTCTGAAGACAAAAATGTTTTTTCAATTTTGTGTGAGTGAGAGGAGAGGGAGAGATAAGGATAAGCAAAATACTGGAAATACTTGGCAGAGATCGGATATAGGATTTGGTTGAACCCTAAATCTAGATGTTCTCATTCCTCATTTCACTCAGATAATAAACCCAAATGTCACATTTCCCAGAGGAAAAATAAAAGTGCTGTAAGTAGAAAATAGTCAACAATAGAAAAATTTAGTAAAAATAACTAGAGTACAAAAGAGTAGAAACTACTCTTTGCAGAGCACAAGGCAAAAGGAACACTAAAAAAATAAAATAAATGTAAAAGTTGTGACTAATATGTTCAAATACTATAATGGACTGTATTCAGAAAACAGGAGAGATTTGAGGCCTCATACTTCAAAGAGGTTGGTGCTCTCAGGGAGGTAATGACACTGCTCCTCCAGGATGGCTTCGTATGGCCGAAATTACTCCATGCTTCTGGAGTCTGGGGCTTCACTTACTGTCATGGTTCAGGAAAAAAAAACATTGCAGTTACTGTATTGCTGTTAGTTATCAAAACTGAGTGACTATATAACACAAAACATAGATCTTTGACTTCAAGTAGGAAGAGTAAGAGTTGAAAAAGGGTAGGTAGGTTGTAGTTGCACAGAGGTGCAAACACAGGCAGTTATTCAGTGTAACTGGGAAGTGGCAAGTTCCAAATTGGTTACTCCAGAAATTTTCAGTTTCTGAAGGCCCAGTGAGTAAATGGTTTCAAATGACTTAAGGCTTTAATTCCACCTTAGCTGGAGAAGGGAGTCTTATAGAGGATCTGGAACGTTTGCCTAGAGGATCTAGAGGCAAATCATAAAAGATGAGACACCTAGCTGAGGCTTTTTTTTGTCTTAAAAGTGCTTTGATGAAAATGAATAAATAAAATCTGGTAATATGTTTCCTTTTACCTAAGCTGGTGCATCTAAAATTCAGGTCCTTACATTAGGCTTGTCATGCAGACTTCTGTAAGCAGTTGTAGGAGAGAAAGATCCAAGCCAGAAGGCAATCTGTTCTGCCTGAGGGCAGCGACAGTAATTTTCCTCTGAAAGTGAAGTTTAGGCAGTTTAAGCTCCTTCAGTCTTGCACACAGATCTCTTAATCACCTGAACCTCTCCTAAGTGACTATTTTGCAACACTGAGCTGTTAGCTATTTAAGAAGATTATCATGTAATTGTGAATAGTTCTCATTTAAGTGTTCCTATA
The DNA here is from genome assembly GCA_013398815.1 of Ibidorhyncha struthersii. Classification (NCBI taxonomy): domain Eukaryota; kingdom Metazoa; phylum Chordata; class Aves; order Charadriiformes; family Charadriidae; genus Ibidorhyncha; species Ibidorhyncha struthersii. The sequence goes on from VZSZ01001095.1 coordinate 183,230, forward strand.
TGAATCTTGATTTTTCTGAAGTGATTTAAAACAAATTACTTTTGATGACTTGTAAAATAAGTTGACAGGTTTACAAAGACAGTTTTAATCAGATGATCAAAATTTGTCACTTTGAGAAATTAATAAAATAATATATTTATGAAATGAGGAAAGTAATGGGAGGGGTGTAAGTAAATAAGAAAAATCAAACCTTACTTAATTTTTCCTGTTATTACTACCCTAAAAAAACCCCAAACACATTAGCAATCAATGTATTTAGATTGTGAATTCTTTACACATATAAAGTAGAAATGGTTCTTACTGCTTGCTGTATCCTTCAACAAAACATTGTTACTAAAATGGTTGTTTATATTTCTCAAATTCTTAGCTGGAATGTAAGCTGACCAAATCAATCTTCAGTATGCTATATAGTCAATAAAATTCTGCTTTTAGAGTTTACCTGTTTTCTGGTCAGTAGTTCTGACATGGAAGGTGGTTGCAATTGACAAAATTAAATGAGTGTTATGCTCAAAATTGAATGAGTGTTAATGTTAATGTCTGTTCTGTTATAGACTCATTTTCAAAAGTATCACAGCTACATTCCCAGCATAATAACGTGCACGAGACCAAGTACCTTTAAATATTACTTTTGTTGAAAACAAAAATTTACAATACTAATTTTGTAAAATGTTTCCTTTTTACGTAGGAAAAAAAAAATCCTCTACGATGCTCTTTTCCTCTAGCTTTTTTTTTTTTTTTTAAAGTGTATCCCTGGTTTAACATACTGTTCTGATTCAGTTTTGCTGTAGATGTATTCATCAATTCAGCAGCTGAGCTGAAGAACTTTGAGAAAGGAGGAAAGAATATCACCACCTTTTCATTGTATTCTTCAATATGACACTTGCAACTAATGCCTCTTCATTTCTTCTATGAAGATTATGTTATAATTTGAGTTCCTTGCACTACATTTTGTATGAAAACAATGGGTAGTATTTTTTTTCCTTTGAGGGGTATGGGGGGCAGCATGCACAGAACAAACTAGCTAAAGAAACAATGAAATTAGGATTCCCTGCAGCGATGGTCACTGAGACCATTCTGTTCTCCCATGTGATGAACAGAAGAAACAATAGCTTGAACTTACCTCCTTCTCTGATGAAGCTTTTTAAACTCTTCATGTGTTGAGAGCTTTAGAAAGAGAAGAAAGCAACATGGATATGTTTTAAATGCTTAAAACGTTCACCAGAAATGGTTTGCTCTTTTCAAACTTCGCTTTGTTTTTCTCAACTTGCATTCTTCCATGTCCTGGTTTGAGGTAAAACAGGATCAATTTTGTTCAGTAACTTTGCTTCTTAGCTGGGCCTCTTCTAACTACTGAAATTAACAGTGTATTGTGCAGACAATGTTCGCTCTCAGAGTGATAAGACCAATGTTTACAGCTGATGCCCAGGCATGGTATGCAGAGAGGCTCCTGCTTATACTCATTGCTGTAACAGCCAAGGGCAGCTCACTTTGATACTTGCCCCGTTGGAGGGTCGGAAGAGGAAAAGCGTACAGGGGTCCCACCTGCGGGGAGGAGCGGACAGG
>VZSZ01001095.1:184933-230026 GCA_013398815.1 Ibidorhyncha struthersii
TATTAATATTTCATTAAAGTAGTTTATTCCTTCTAAATTCATAGGTCTCTCTTTCCCTCCTCCCCCCCGTCTCATTGAAGAGGGGTAGAGGGGAGCATCTGTTGGTCCCATCTGGGGTTCCCCACGTCCCCAGCAGCCTATTTGGCCTAAACTGTGACATTCCGCCTCTGTATTTCAGACAAAACCCACAGCTTATATCTCATTCCCAAGATCTCAGTGTTGCTATGCATTGTCATTACATGGATGTCACAGAAACTTTAACAGTAACAAAGAATGAACACATTGAAAGTGTGTAAAGGTAAGTGGGTAAAGGTGATTTAGTATGTTTCTTTTTTTTTTTTTCTGTTTACATTTAGATTGAAATTAATGACTTGCATTGCTTTTTGTGACAAGCTAGATGATATATTCTAATAGCTCTTTCTGAGAGCTGTGCTAGGCATGAGTAGAATTAAATAAATCCAGGAACTGTAACGAAGCCTGATGGGAACAATGTATTACATTACCAGTATACTGTTCCTAGGGCTAGCCTTTGGCTTATATTTGCGTGCTTTAAGAGACATTTGATTAGTTGCTGTTTCATGTTGTAGGAGTGAGTTTGGTTATTATGAAATAACAGCAATGTCCATAGCTATCTTATTAATTTCATTATTTATTATCAGTTTTGACAAGCAAAGTTGATGAAAAATATGTGGCTGAAGAATACAGACTGTGAAGTAAGCTTTTTTTTTCCTTCAACAAAAGTTGTTCATATCCAGATACTGTAATTTGTTTTGATGCACTTCATATCTATAGGGAAGAACTAAGCAAACACAGCATTTTAAGTCAATCGTGAATTAAAAAAGCAGTGGTTCCTCCTTAGGAACACCGAAAGTTGCTTACAGCAGGAAGAAGGGGAAATGTTTTGAAATTACATCAGATAACAAAATAAGCATGGCCCAGAAACTTCATTTCTTACTCTTAATTATTTTGACACAGTATTTATTTTAAGGATTTAATATGAAATATAAAATAATATTTGCATACGTATAGCATAGGTTTGGGCCTATCTATATGCAAATAGAGTATATCTTGGTTGGTGAAAATTGTTAAAATGGAGAAGGGAAATCTAATCATACAAATCTAATTTGGGAGGCTATTTTGATGCTAATACTGTTTTATGGCTTGAAAATTAGAGGTAGGCAATAACTTAACCAGGATATTTGTGCTTTAGCTGAGATATAAGGGTTGTTTGTTTGCATGTGTAGGGTGGACTTTTTTGATTTTTTTATAGAAGAGATGAGAAAGTTTGCAAGTAATGTGTGTCAAATATTACCAGTGTGTGTGAAGAGCCTGGGAAAAAGAAATAGCCTAATCAGAAAAAATGAAGTCTAGGACATATACTTCATTAGAAAAGAGTGAAAATGTGTAGGTTTTAGACTTTTTATAGATTAAGGAGTAAGTTAATTACACATTTGCTTTAGTAACCATTTAATTGGTGTAACAGAGCTCAGAATTTAATTTCTTTGCTGTAAAGTTAGAATTAATTTCCTTCCCCAGAACTGTCCTATATTTTGCACTCAGGTCCCAGATGAAAAAATGAAGGAAATCACTTACATTAGTGAAAACTCAAAACACTTTGGTGTGGTGTGGTTGTGGGTGTTTTGGTTTTTTGTTTTGTTTTTTTTTTTTTTTTTTTTTTTTTTTTTGAAGTGCAACAGCAGACGTTGGGCCATATCTATCGTTTGAACAACCTACAATCCTTTCAGTTGCCTGATGCCTTCTTACTCCCCAGCCATTCATTACTGTGTTACAAGCATGCTTCAGTCCCTGTTGACCATCCTCCATAAAGTTCTTGCCCTGCCATCATCCCACCTCCTTCCTAGTAGCATGCTGTTGCATCTGCGCTTACTGTGACTTGATGCTGTGATATCAATCACCTTGTGTTAGATAAGTGACACATGCATAGGTTGCTCTTTGAAATTCTGCAATTTCAGCAATCACATATAAAATGGATGAAATCGAAAAGTAGCATTCCTCCTTTACTGATGGGGAGGTGGCTCACGTTGGTGTTGAAGTATTGGCATTCGTCAGGTATTGCATCCTGAAATGGAGAGGATAATGCTGGAGTGATTCTCTCTTTGTGCTCCCTTGCTTCTCATTCTTATATGGACAGTAAGTGTCTCATGTATTTTCTTGTTATCTCTTTTGTTTTATCTTTGTGTTGTGCTGTTTCAAATGTATTGGATGTGTTCTTGTTCTCATGTGTATCCTGTCAAGCTGTTTCTACCCAGTTCTAAAGACTACATTCCTTTAATGACCAGTAAATAACCTTCTTGGTTTGTGTTTTTATCCTTAGAGATCTCTGTTAACATCCTGGTGTTATATTAGTAGGGATTTCTGCTGAACTAGTGTTATTCTTGTCATTCTGAATGCCTAATGAATAACTGCCCATGTTTACCTTCAATAGGAGTAACACTGTGTCCTTTTTAACATTGGATCACCCTCTTGCTTCCCCCCCCTCTCCCTTCTGCCCCCCTTTATCAGATTTTATTTACTTTGGAAGTCATTCTGGCAATAAGAAGTGATCTTAAGGATCTCTCCAAAACTGGTTTAGAATCAGTGTATTAGGACAGTGTCACAGTAATGCCATTCCCCACAACAGCCTACTTGTCTGTACCCCAGAGAATAACTGTCATACAAAAGCACCTGTAATGTATGGACACACTGCTTCACTGGTATGCTAGGGAAATAAGACACCTTTAGACAAAACAGGAATATGGTCTGTGCGTGACTTAGGATTTACTCTACTTTTTAGTCATTTCCACAAGTGTGCAATGTATACACCTTGATCATTAGAAGCAATATTATCTCCTTTATTATTTTGTTATATATTACTGAACAGTTTTCAGTTGCAGCTAATGAGAGAAGGTAATCAATAGTTCTCAGAAAACTTGAAATTGTTTCATACTACGCTCTTTCTATAGCAATTTATCTTTTGAAGTATGGTAAAATCCATGACAAGCAGCAAAAAGCATTTTCAGAATTAAATTTCTGTATTAGCATAACCTTAACAAGAATTTCACAATGACTGCAGAAGCAGAGCCACAAAGTGATAGCAGTATCCTGGATATTTTTTTCCCTCTCTGCTGAATATATGTGTTAAAGGTAGTTACATTTTTATAGAGAAAAATAATTGCTTACATCTTGCTCTACCAGTGATGCTCTGTAGGAACACTAATCAGTCTCAGTGAAACTTATTGTGCCCTGCCTGATCTCAAGCAGAGTGAATGAAATACTCATTAGATGTGCATTATCTACATTGTTCAATACACAACTGTCAGGAAGAAGTAGGCAAAGAGGTAGCAATCGTGTTTTCTTACACCTCTGCAAGCAGTTAAAATAGCTTAAAAAGGAAATAAAAAAGATAAAATCCAAGGCTTTCTTGGGAATATTATCTGTGCTACACTGCATGAACTTCTGATGACACTGCTCTAATGCATGCCTTTTTTTTTTTTTTTTAAGAGTAGTTCCCTGCCATGATACATATATGACAATGTAATATTAATAAGCTATGGAACCATTCTCTTATTTTTTTGAAACCAGTCTAATAATTTTAATTCATTAGGTTGGCTGCTACATGGATTAACTACATGGTTAAGCATATCGGAGATTAACAACAGCTGAAAGGGGCTTTCAGAGCCTCCTGTTTTCTTCTGGTCATCAAGATAAATAATCATGCGATTCAGCATGATGGTAGTCTGTAGGTGGGTGTCAGTATCCTGTTTAGTGATTCACAATTTGCTTTTTTCCTTAGTGTATAAACCAGAGTTTGGGGAAAACTAGCTGTGTTACTTTCCTTGGGCTGTGATCTGTCTGGCCTCTGGGAACCGACAGCCACTTGGAGGTGCCCGTTGCTTCACCAGGGCTGTTCTGGGTAAATTTGTGTCAGTGAAACAAGCTGCATTTTGATTAGTGGGACTCTTTTTTTTTTTTTTTATTATTTTGTTTTTGTTTGTTACTGGGAACCTTAGCAATGAAGTTGCAACATCTTCCAACAGTTTTCAGATGTCAGAAAATGGACACTGACATTCAGGGGATTTACCATTACAAGTCAACACTACATGGCCGTGTCGCTATAGAGAACATTGTGCTGTCAGCTACATCAAACTAGAGTAAAGTTTTCTTAAGATTTTACCCAGCACCAGTGGAAATAATTAGGTATCATTTTCTCTTGCCCTGGTGGTGATGGTGCAATACACAGTTAATATAATGATGTATTTGAGCTTTACAGTGCTTGCTGACTCCAAGCAGTGGAATTTAATGTGAGCAGTGATAGCTTAACACCCTGAATAGTAAGACTTTTTATATATAGGAAGAATAAGGAAATATCATATCCATGGGGAAGTGTGATATCTTCATAAGTAGGAAAAGGCGGGGGGGAAGTCTTCAAAAAAAGATGTTCTTAGGGAGGATGAGACTGTGTTGACAAATGACTGCATCTATTTATGACACCAAAAAGAACAGTTAGTAGGATGATCTTTGTCATGACAAATAGCTCTGACATTGGAAAAGAAACATTCATGTCATGGTGGACATGCTGATTTAGATTGCTCTTTCACAAGAAATCTATAGAAGTTATATTATGAAAAATGTAACATGCTTGATCAACAGTTATTTTTTGTACCTTTCATTCTTTAATAATTTAAAGTGTGAAATGCTCAGTAAATTAAGTCAGAGATCTTGGAGCATGTTCTAGTTGAGTAGATTTAATCAACAGTTGTTATTGTAGTAAAGTAATGTCAGAAGTCTGTGAAACATAACTATAAGGAATTTGCATTAGTTTTCTGTTTACTCCAGAGTCTTCCAGTCACTCAGCAACAATATACAAGTGGTTATCTTTCCAAAATCTGGGAAATGTTTAATCCTGGTTTTCAAGATCATTCAGAAACGCCATAACCTGCTGACCTTGCAGGTGTATTTTCATTAAGAAAAAATAATTGTAAGAAGGGAGGATATTAGTTGCAGACAGCTAAGCAAAATTGAATGAACAATAAAAATAAACCTGTCAAAAACATGTTCTTCCAATATGTATAGAACTCCTCTAAGGAGTATACAAACATAGATTTAGCAAAACTGTAAAGACAGATGTCTATGTTTTCTAACTCACTCAAAACTTCTGTTCAGAGAGTAGTAGGCCCCTGCCATAACCATTTAGCAGAGAAAGAGAAGAAATGCGTCTTCCCTAGTGCTGAATTACCCAAAGCAATTGGTTTTTCAGTGCTGTCTACGAGCATCATAGCAATAAGCAGTGAGGATGAATCTGCAGCAGCAGCTGCTTTTGCCTCTGTGCTGCCTTACTGTAGGCCAGCCTGACTCCTCACCACCAGTTTTTACATCCTGGTAGTGATGAGACTTCTCAGAGCGGATGAGTGACTCCTGCCGTCCCTGAGACCTTATTCCTCTGTGTGGTGGAGCTACAGCGGTGTGTTTGCAAGGAAGTTTGCTGCTGTTCTGAGTGCCCGTCACCAAACACTTTCAGTTGCACGCTCCTGTGCACACAGCTGAAAAAGCTGAGATACAAACTCCACCCTTCTCGCCATTTTGACAGAAGGCATATGTACTGTTATTTAAGCTGTAGCATTGTCATGCATCTAAATGAAATCAGCAATAGGACAATTTATTTATACACGATGCACCTTACTGAAACATTCCTGACTACAGAACTACCTATTTATTTGTTGTTTGGGGGGTTGTTTTAGAATGCTTCCCTATTTTGGCTATATTAACAAAGTATTTTTTTGTCTGATAAGTTTGTGTTCCTCTAGAAGAATTTGAGACAGAAGGTACAGAACGATATGTTTTGAACATCCTGTTGTGTTACATGTATATGCACAGATTTGCCTTTCATCTTTGGGTAAGAGGGGAAAAAAAATTTAAAAAAAATCAAGAGGTCTTCATGAGACTAAATTTTCTTGGTCATCTTTACCTACTATACATCTCTACATTTCAAGTAAACCAGTAGAAAATTATGTAATCATCCTGTTTATAGGAAACAGAGAGGAAAATCCTCTTCACCGTTTATTTTAGTAGATTTCAGTTATTTCAGTGTCTAATTGAAATAGGGCAACCAAGAAATAAATGCTTCCATCACACTGGAGCAGATGATGCTGCCCTAGGGGTTGTGGTGTCTGAAAGCGCTCTTTCAACTTCTCAGTGAGTGAGATTTTTGTGACATAGTTACAGCCACGGCTGGAGTTCAGTTCTCGCATTTAAGACCATAATGCATGATGTGGCCAAAAATCTTCAGACAAGAAAAAAAAAAAAAGCACCATTCCATTCAGTGAAAAAATAAAAGTAGCAGCATAGAAATAGTCTTTTGCCTGGGATGAATAACATTTGCTCTGGATACTGGCAGCTTTCAATTTGTGGTGATGACCTCCTTACTTAGTGCCAGGACTCTGCTCAAATGATCTAAGCAGTCCTGGCTTCTCTGCACCCTGGAGAGGTAACATAGCCTTAGGCTTTCCCTGAAGTCTCTCTCAAATCAGTTTTTGCACTGAGTATGCACAAGACAGCTGCTAAGTTAAGTAAGTTTTTTTAATTTCTCCCAAGCAACTTAATTATAAGCTAGTTAAACACCTTCCACTAGAACCACGTGAACAGTTTTCTCAAACTTCAGATGTCTGCAAAAACGCAAAACAAACAAACAAAAAAAGCCCCAAACACTCAAACTAAAACCGCTCAAACCCAAGAAAACAATCCAAATCTTGCCGGATAGATGATGAAGTGATATGACCATGCACTTATTATTTAAAGTGATTCTCAGCACATGGAAGAAAGGGAGCTGGAAGAAGTACAGAAAAGTTGTAGGAAAAGAAAGTGTTTATTTGCACAAGAGCATCTGCACATACCTTGTTCCATGTATTTATGTGTGCATGTAATGGAATTTTGTTGCATTGCTTACCTATCTTTCTTTTTGACTAACAAAATAGTTCCTTCTCTGTTTGCGTGGTCTCAGAATGGCCTCTAGTAGGAGGTTCTGCCTCAAAGCAACTGAGGCAGTCCACATAGTTCTCCCACAAATGCGGTGTAGACATACGAGCTGGGTTCTGTGGGTTGGTGGACAAGGCAGGTACTTGCAGTGTATCAGGGTGGGACTTGCCTTTGTGGGATACTCGGCAGGGGAGAGAGCGAGCGAAGGGGTCTTCCCCCGTTTGCTTTTTTTGAAGGCCTGTGGACTGGCCAGTGTTACTGCAACATCATTGTCTTGCATCTCTTGACGGGATTTTACCATGTTTGTGTTCCAACATCATCTGTGTTTAATACACATGATCTATGCTAAAATGGAGAAAAGATATAGTTAGATAGATATATAAGTGTATATAGATAGATGAGTGAGTAATGAGTGAATTTTTCTTCAAGTCCAAGACAGCTCTTTTAGTAGCTGCCTAAACACAAGTTATTATTATAGCTCAATTCATGACAGGCTGTATCTACTGTAATTTCCCAGCATATAACTTAAAATTTCAAAGTTACGGAAGACTGCACCTTTAAAAGTCCGAGGCCACTGATCTCATATTTTGAGGAAGAGAAGTGTGCTGGAAACTCAGGTTGGGGAGCAATAAATCCATCGAAAGCCAAGAAATGCTTGGAACAAAACTGAGGCGCTCATTTAGAATAAGTAGCAATGGGGGGGTGCTTTAATCTGCAGGAAGATTACAACCTTTAAATCACCTTTCATTCCTAGGATTTTTTTCCTGTTTGCTAAGCAGCAGGATTCATTCTAGACCATACATGAAAGGCCTTCCTGCTGTTTTGATGTAAAGCCTTCTGGAGCTTATAAATCACAAATAACTTTGCTGTTTCACTTCATAGCTCTCACATCCGCAGTTCCATGTATTCAGTATGTCATTCAAGGTGGAGAGAGTTTCATCAATCTTAGAAATGTGCAATGGGATAAATTCCCAATGTTTAATTTTTCACTCTGTCTCAAAATTTCAGTAACAGAAGACGAAAGGCAAACCCATAAACCAGATGCCTACTTTGAGAATGTAAAGAGAAATCTTTACAGAGATCCCAAAGAAGACAAATTTTAACTAACAGCAGAACATGAATCGTACTTGTACCTCATCTCAACTCAGTGTTTTAAAAGGATGTCTTTGGTTTAAAAAAAAATTTAAAAAAAAACACACCCAAAAGAAACAAAAAGCAAACAAATGCAAAATGACAAAGGCTTTTAAAATGTTGTGTAGCTTCTTGTATCTTTGTTCAGAGACAAGCTGTTTGCATGTCTGTTTGTTTCCTGTGACAAGATTTGTTTCTTTTATCATTTAAGTACTCTTCACACTTTAAGATAGAAGCTATGATCAATGATAGGACAATATTATGTATAAAATTAATTTTAAGCTGAATTTTTTAAAATAAATGATAAGTAAATGTTTCCATAAAAATACATATTTCATTGTATCTACAACTAGAATAAATTATATCATTCAGGGTCTGTTTGGTTGTTGAAGTAGTTCCCTTCTGATAATATAATAGCCATGTCTTACTGTATTTAGTTATGTCATCAGAGTGGTTTGTGGCTACCACCGGTTAGCATAATATTTGATCTTCCCTGTAACTCAGAGTTCGTTTTATTGTTCGTTACATGACAGAGTAGTATTTATTTTACCATTATCCTCACATGGCACTAAAATTCAAAGTACCAAGTTATAATTTATTACTAGCTAATAAGTCTTGTCTGTAGAGCTTTAATCTCGCATATAAAAACAGTGTTGGTCATTTAGTCTTTCTACAAGTACATTTTTGCCCTAATAGCCCTTTAATTATGACAACAAGAAATATATCGTGGATTTAAAAAAAAAAAAAAAAAATCCAACCCCCAACAACCAAACTGAAAACCACATAAATAAAACCCCTGAAGTTCACTTCAATATGCTTATTCGCAACTAGCTCCACAACAAGAATGTACTGTGGGGAAAAAGCACAACAAAAAGGTTGCTATGGGCTTCTCAAAAGGTCCCTAATTCTAAAACGGAATGTGTCAGCCAGGGAAAAGTGTGAGGGGCGGGCGGTGATCTAAGAAAAAATGCAGGGTAAACAAGGACTATCCTTTCAAAAGACAGGAATTTTCTCTCATCAGCTGTTAGGACAAGTGAATGATGTGACTACTGGCACAATTTTTATAGGTAGGTCTTTGTTTGATCCCATGATTTCTTCCTGGTTTATGTGGCTCCTGAGCAGTTACTGTGTGCTAGTAGTAAACTTGCATTCAGCTGAGAAAAGAAAACACAAGATTTGTCCTATTTGAGGAATATCCAAAACAGACTGTCTAGATTATTATTTTTTTTTTTAAATATAATCTCTTCTGTGCTCTGTCACTGCCCTCAAGGATGAAAAAAAAAAAAACCTTGAAAAGCTTATGCAAATTGCCGTCATAACATACCGCTAGAGCTGCGTTATGCTTGCTCACCTGAAGATCCATTCTGCACCACTGTTTGCTACCTCCTTGTCTAAGAAAGAAAACAGTCCACTTAAGACCATCATTTCTGTTTACACAGAGAAGTGTCATTTTACCAAAAGGTACAATTGTCAATTTCTGCACTGGCACAGAAGAAAAAGTATGATCTATCCTCCCTTCTCTTTGTATGTAGCATTGCTGATACCAGGTATTAAAGTTAGAATACTTATTTTATCTTTTCAAGAAAACCGTGGAACAAAGTGGTTGTACTGTCTTTATATAAAGCACCGCAAATATTGCCCATCTTATAGTAGTCATTTAACTTTCTCATTCCTTTGTAGCAAAATGATAATCTCAGAAATGACTATAGTACTTAGCTGTTTTGATATTTTAGTGCCTCACCTAAAAATAAAGTATTTTATAATTAAAAATGTGTATCATTTAGAAACTGTCCAAAAATCTATTTATGCTCTCTGTCATACACTCCATCATCATTAATTATTATTTTATTCACACAGCCAAGTCTTTAGATCCAATCCAGCAACAGTTGGTGGTATAATCCATTTTCCATATTAATCTCTCTGACAGCAAACATTCTCATTAAGGCATCACATCATCCATTTCCTCCCTCACTCACCCATACATATTAAAATGCTTGTAACAGGTGAAATGTCATTATAAGGATCAGAACAAGTTTTAAACACAGATTAAAACCAAACAAAAATAAACCCCAAAACAACAACAACAAAAAAAGCCTCCAAACCATCTAGAATTAGACATGAGTGGACTTTGAGCCATTAGTCTCCAAATAAATATTTTTCAAGATATTCAGCTCGTGAAATTTCTCAAGACAGGAAAGAGGAAATAGTGAGCACTGTTCTGCTACTACAGTTTACTGATGCAAGAGGAACAGAACAGGCATCAAACGTGTTCTTTAAGTGTTCAACCTTGCTTCTGAATCACAGGAGCAAGCACTCAGCGCAGGGCCCAAATGGGGCTCCAAAGTGCTAGTCCGGCTCTAGGACTGCTCTGATTCTGCAACAGAGATTAGGTTACTTGCTTTCAGATTAATTGTTTGTTGTTTTTTTTTTTTACTTTAGAGTATCCTGCAACAGAGATTAGGTTACTTGCTTTCAGATTAATTTTTTTTTTTTTTTACTTTAAAGTATCAGAGAAATTCAACCTGCACACTGTATGGGATGGTTTGTAGGTTTTATTAATTTATTTCTAGATGGGTACTAAAGTCTGTCAAAAAAGTGTATATTGTTTTCCTGGAGGAAAAAATAACTCACTTTTCACATTTTCTGGAACTGACATGTGATGAGAAATTAGTGTTATAGCACTACTGCTTTTTATAACAGTTCTTGCTTTAAATTCACTTAAAGTTTTGTAAAAATTAATAAATTTTTTTCTTCCAGTTATTTCTAGACACTCAGTGGCAGATAATAACAAAAGCTAATAATCTGGTACGAGTAAAAACCTTTAAATATTGTTCTGTTTTCAATATGTTGCATATTGGTTTTGTTGCAGTTTGGCTTGAGATTAAAAATAGTTAAACACAAAAGCAACCAATAACAACCTGCAGCAAATAAATCTTTTCTTGTATTTCTCTCTTTATCTTTAAAAAAACCCCAACAAACAAACAAAAAAACCCGCAAAATTTTATATCATCACATTTTCAAAAATTTAAGGTCAAGAGTTATTATTGGATTATCTAGTCTGTGTTTACATGTATCGGAAACCACTGCCTGTCTTCCTATACTGAGTCAAATATCTTTTGCATATGCAAACAGAAACAAAATTCAGACACCCTTCTGTAAATTACACTTTACGTTATAATTTCCCTAAAGCTACCCAAGACTTCAAAGAATAGGTAATCCAATACTTTTCTGCTAGTTTGCAGCTAGTCATGAGCCAAGTTTAATTTCTGTGTTATAACTGAGCTGGAATAATGAGCTTAATTTACTTCATTAATTTTTTGCCTTTTTTGTATAAGAGGAGAAATACCCTTGAGTTAGAAAACTGACTTTTCCTTCAGAGATAACCAGTGTTCTGTTTTAGACTTGAGAGTCAAGCATTTCGCTATTTATGATGGTTGTAACTGTTTCCAAAAGTTGTCTTGATCAGTTGAGAATAAGATGATGCCAGTAAAACTCTGTTTGGGTTTACAGTGGTAAAGAGTTTATTACCAATGCTGTGGCACAGGGAAGCATTTATTCCCTGACCTGAATATCTATTTAATGATATCAACTTCAAAGCAGCTGGTTGCTTAGTCTTGAGACTATCATAAATGAGTGCAATGTAAAGGTGAGTGTAGTGTCTTTTGTGTTTGAAAATGAATACTTTTAAGATATTATGAAATGCTTAGTCTTATTACTGATAGTTTGAGACTGTATATCTCCCAAATGAAAGTTCCTGCTGCCACCACAGCTCTAAAATCTGCATGTAGCCTAGAAAAGATTGCATAATACCATGGCTTGTTCTCTACAAGGGTTTTGCTAGTCTCCAAGAGCCAAAGGTATTGTTTTCTCTGCTTACATTGATTAACATTACCCATATGCGTTAGGGATTCTATATGTACTAGTTTGTAGCAGCTTTATTACTGAGAACATATAGTGCTTGTTTCTACCTCTTTTACTCACCTCCTTCTGCTCAAAAAGTTAGTTAGTAATGATTTAAAATTTACTCTGCAGAACACCCAGCCCACTTCCAGTACTGGCAACCCACATCAAACCAGCACTGAGCCTGTTACCTGGTATCACTTTACTGATATTTTTGAACTAAACCAAAATCCCTTCACATTTGCCAAGACCTCCTTTAATGATAGCAGAATGACTCTTCAACTTGGTTTTGTAAAAACGCTGACATTTTAGAGCTGGAAACCACACAGCATACAGGTATGGTTTTTGAGAAGAAAAATATTCTTATGAGAATTAAGATTCTTGGGGGCTCCCTTTACACAAATTAGTCTGGTATGAGCCGCCCAGCAGAAAGCTGCTGTCAGGGGTGAGCACTGCAAGGACACAGCTCCCAGCTCAGGTCTTCAGTAGTGGAAACTATCAGCTACCTGGAGCTGGAGGACAAAGCATATTGTCACTGCCGCTTTCACCAAATGACCGTAAGGACAGAGAAAACAGAGGAAACTTTCCCTCTGTCAGAAAGGGATAAACAGATCATATGCTCAGGGAAATGCGAGACCCTTCCCTTCAACCCAATCTTAGAGAGCTGTTGAGTGCTGTGAGGGTAATATTAAGTGCTATGCTGTGCAGCGTTGTCTGGACCACAGCAGTTACTCCGTGACTGTGCGGCATTGCAAATATTTCAATTCATGGAATATAATTTTAAAAAACGAACCAAAAGGAACACTCGGAAATACCTGTTTTTCCAGGATTTGAAAATTTCTTTGGTTTTGTTACATGTAATCTTTAATATAGGCCAAAACGCTGTCCTCAAGTATCTTAAAAGTTTGGGGCTTTTTTTAAAGTTAAAATAGTTTGAGTTACTAAAGTCAACGGAAAACTCCATTTGATTTCAGTAGGATCAGGATTTCACCAACATTTATAGCTTTTAATATGCTGGATCACAATACGATGTTTTATAGGATAAAGTCAGCAAAACTGCTATCTGCAAAAATCCTCTTCTGCCTGGAAAAGTAAAAATATATATGAGATTGTTCTAAAAATAAGTGAATACATTGCTACTTAAAATTACTAATCTGGTTTTCTGTAAATAACCTCATTCTAAGGTTTAAAAACCCAAACCATAGTACCCCAATAAACACCTAATATCGTGTGAGGTCTTCATGGATGCTTTATTATGGAGTCATTGGTTTTATTGTGGAAACTATCGCTTTTTCATTGATAGTAAAAGGCTAAACAAAATTATTCAGCAAGACAACTGTAAATATAGTTGCTCAACTGTAGCCCAGCATCAGAATCAAGGAATGGGTTTAATGAATAACAATGACAAAATAAGATGTTGCTTAATGCAAAAGATCCTCGGATAAAGTAAAAATACCCTACATGCATCTATTTAAACATCGAAAATGAAAATAGTTTTTTCTTTTACAAAACAGTTTGTAGTTTATCTTCACAAACTTTTTTTCAATCTGATTAAGAGTCATAATTTTAAAAATATTTGTATACTGAGAAATCCCTTAAGGAGGCAAGAAAGAAGTTGTATAAATGATCAGTGAATTTCAAAGGTGAGTGAGTGGCTATCTCCCTTGCAAACCTCTTTTAAAAGCATAGGTTTCTAACCCTGTTTCACACAGAGATAAAAGGAGAGGCAATTAAAAAACATTTAGAAAAATAACTACCTCAGATATTTTTTCACCAAATGTGCCTTTTTCGTGAACACTTTGTTTCAAGATATTATGATGAAACAAACATTTTTTGGTAATGAATGTTTTCTATGGATCATGCTAACGAAGCTGGTAAGTCATGTGTTGTTAAATTCCACCTGTGTTCTAATGCACGGTACGGATAGAACAACAAACATTTTTCAAAGATTTCTCATTTTCCAGACCATTTAGTTACTCTTTGCAGGGTACAAAGTAATTAGGCTCCTTCGTAAAGTTCTCTGTTTCATAAAATACAAAAGCCTTTCTTTATTCTGTGCTGTACTCCAAGTTGCCTGCTGGTACTTATCATACAGAACTCTGCGAGCACTCAAAAAGTCCATTTGTCAACTGAATTAAAACATGAGCTATGAGAACAATACTTGGAGTTACTGCAAACATAACATGTATTCTGAAAATTTCGAATATTTTAAATCTTTCTTACCTTCAGTGATGCAGCTTCAAAGAAAATTACAATAATGCAAACATTTTAAATACTTGAATATGTTGCTTGAATACACTGTAGGTCTTGGAACATCTGTGAATAGTTTCGTATTTGTTAGGCAGCGCTTGTAAGTTGTTTGAACCTTTTTTCACTGTATATAAATAATATGTGATATGTATTATTTTAAAAAATGAATAAATACTGATATATATGTATGTGCAAATACTTTATGTATAAGTGCACGCATTCCTCGCTCGCCTCCTCAAGTATGTTTCTGTACTTGTGCCACTTAACTATTTCCTCAGGTTAATTTGTGTGGTACATCTATAGTGGGTATTCTAAGGTGTTGTAGAGAGAAACTACTTTAGATGAAGGGAAAGAGTAACCACAGCAACGTGCCACATTATATTACAGCAATTTCACAGTTTCCAGTCCCCATTCTCACTTGCATCAGGATAGTTCAATTACAGAATCACAGAATCGTCAGGGTTGGAAGGGACCTCTGGAGATCATCTAGTCCACCCCCCCCGCCAGAGCAGGGTCACCTACAACAGGTTGCACAGGACAGCATCCAGGCAGGTTTTGAATGTCTCCAGAGTGGGAGACTCCACAACCTCTCTGGGCAGCCTGTTCCAGTGCTCCACCACCCTCAAAGTAAAGAAGTTTCTCCTCATGTTAAGATGGAACTTCCTATGTTCAAGCTTGTGCCCATTACCCATCATCCTATCAATGGGCACCACTGAAAAAAGACTGCTCCCATCCCCCTGGCATCTTCCCTTCAAGTATTTGAAAGCATTAACAAGATCCCCCCTCAATCTTCTTTTCTCCAGACTAAAGAGACCCAAATCCCTCAGCCTTTCCTCATATGAAAGATGTTCCAATCTCCTAATCATCTTTGTAGCCCTTTGCTGGACCCTCTCCAGCAGATCCCTGTCCTTCTTGAACTGGGGAGCCCAGAACTGGACGCAGTATTCCAGATGCGGCCTCACCAGGGCAGAGTAGAGGGGGAGGATGACCTCCCTCGACCTGCTGGCCACACTCCTTTTGATGCACCCCAGGATGCCATTGGCCCTCTTGGCCGCCAGGGCACATTGCTGGCTCATGGTCATCCTGTTGTCCACCAGGACTCCCAGGTCCCTTTCCACAGAGCTGCTCTCCAGGAGGGCGGCCCCCAACCTGTACTGATGCATGGGGTTATTCCTCCCCAGATGCAGTACCCTACATTTACCCTTGTTGAATTTCATTAAGTTCCTCTCTGCCCAACTCTCCAGCCTATCCAGGTCACTTGGGAAACGCAGACTTTGCAGATAACAGAGAAAGTCTGGAGGAAGCAAGACTTTCCCTTGGTTGATGAGGAGCAAGTTAGAGATCAGTTAGACAAACTAGATATCCACAAATCCATGGGGCCTGATGGGATGCACCCTCGAGTGCTGAGGGAGCAATTGTTTTACAATACTTTGTCTTACATGATGTAACCTCAGTCTCTGTATTGCCAGCTGGATTTTTCAGACCTTGAGAAGAACAGGCATGTTTGCTTCTTTTCTTCCCCCCAATATTATTACTGTCAGAAAAGTCTGCGTGTGTTTATGTATAGCAGTATGACACATATCTATATAGATGACATTTATATTTGTGAAAAGGTTTCCGTTCTAGAGGAGGTTATCTCTTTCCTGTATGCTTGGCTTTACCAGGTGTGGAAGGTGCATACTTTGTTACTTGGTGAACATATTCTCTCTTTACATGGGATAAAATCCTGATTTATAGGGTTTTAATTAAATTATCCAATGTTGCTTTCTTATTTATTTCCACACCGTCTTTCACTGTAAGAAAATCTAAGTACAAAGGCAAAATTGTCCTGTAGTATACAAAGTCCTCAGTCTGGACGTCTGGGGCACTGGTAGGCTGACATAGACAGCGCACACCTACTTCGTGGAGCAAAAGTCCACCTAGCTACTCTGTGTCTCTAGGAGTTGTTAAAACTGGATACCTCAGGAAGAATATAAAACCGAGGCAAGCATGTAGTTCCACTGATATTCTCAGCTTTCTGGAAGATTAGGATTTCTGTGTATGCAGTAATCCTGGACTGCTTTGCTTATGTCTGATCAAGAAAAGACTTAAGGTGAACTCTGGAGGTCTGAAAACAGAGACCCCAAATATCTTTTTTGATGTGTCTTTTACCGTAAGCTTGTTTGAGTTGAATAGCTCGGCTACCAATGACGTAGTCCACCAGCAGGCAGCCTTGGCCTAGTTTTTCCAAAGCACGTATGGGTGTTTAGCTGCAGGAATGTGGTGAACCTTAGGATTTCCTGGCCCTGACTCTGCCTGTCCTCAGCTCGTGTTGGGATGGCAGGTGGTGCCCTGGCTGCTCCTTATCCATGGATTTCTGTAAGAGGAAATTTTTGAGAACAAAATGAGCAGGATGTTCCAGGCAGGTCTCCAGTCAGGGTGATGGGTAAGTTCACGTGGTGGAGCACGTTCCAGTTTGTACCTGAGACTCAATAAAAAATGAAAAAAATAATTCAATATAAGATCCATCAGACACACTGTGCATATTTTTTGCTACAGAAGCTGAAAATATGAAAAAAGTCCCCCAAAAGTAGGTTATTTTTCAGAATTCTTAATAATTAAATATTAATGGGTAGCTTATTCATAAAGAGCTCCTTCAGTGGGTTTTTTTTTCCCCCCATGTGTGAAATTCTGGTTAGTTTGATCAATGATATAAATAATGAAATATAGTTTCTTTTTCCCTGGATAGCTGAATATATCTTAGGATCCAAACTGTGTCTTAGGTGTTCATCACTGTAAATATGAGATTCATTTATCATAAGTATTCTGCAAAATTAATTTAAACTGCTTTTCTCACAAATTTTCCTCTTCTTTGATAGAATCAGTCCTTCAAATGTCCTCTACATAGCAAAACACCTTTAAAGAAAATTGAACACAGTATTAATAAAATTACAAAAAAGTTTTATTAGAGAACTGAACTTTTAATGATAAAACCCCAATTGATTTGACTTCCCAAGCAATAATTACAAATGGAGGACATTGGTACTTTTCTATACAGTAAACTTGGCTTCTTTTAATACTGCACTTTAGTCAGGTGAAAATTAAGTGTAAATCAGATTAGAACATACTTCATAAAGATTTTTTTTAAATAACAGAACAAAGTTGAGCTGTTTGCACTTTATGAACTAAATGTTATATTTTCATTTAAATACCAGTACTTTTATATATGAAGTTAACAGACTAAAGTAGGCAATTGTTGTAGATGTCTTAAGTAATCAGTTTTTTAAAAAATGTTTTTTTAAATGCTAATTTACGTGACAGTTTGTAAATTGTAGTAATTTAAATATAAGAGGTTTAAGTCTTTTTTTTTTAATAAAAGTAGCTTTATTTTAAAGTGGAGGTAAGTGAAAAGCATTAGAATCCTCAGTATTCAATTTTGTTATGGATGTTCAAGAAAATGTCAGCTGTGTGTTTCTCTAATTTTATTGATGATAAGATTTATGCGAAATACAAATGATGAAAAAAGATATAGTTCAAGTAAATAAGTTTATAAAAAACTAAAGCTAGTTGCAGTACAGCTGGTATCACCTAGTAAAACTGAAAGCCTAATGACTTCAAACATTCAGTTTATATCTGTGGATAATCTTATGGAACTAAGAAATCAATTGAAGAAGAAATTATAGTAAGGAGAAGAGCCAATCTGTGAATTTCGTGTAAAATCCATTTGAAAGTTGATTAAGCAAGTTATAGACTGGCAGCTGCAAAACAGATTGTTCTTGTTATCATACAACCTTAAAAGAAACCATTTGTACGGGGGAGATTTTATGTTTTCCTTGTGTGCTGGCAAACACCGCTGTGTGTACCGTGCCCAAGATGCCCGGTTTGGGGGGGGGGTTAAAAAGCATAAGAATGAAGTTTGTTATTTTCTGTATTTCTCATACTTCTCCCCTACCAAACCACCCCCAAAACTTACAGAACACATTTCTGCTCTCTCAGACTGTGATGATAAGCTACATTAAAAAAAGAAAAAAAAAAAAAAGAGTAGATTAAATTTTGTTAAAGAGTAATGATCATTTAGAGTACACCAAAAAAAAAGTATTTTTTATGGCTCAGATGTGAGTACATTTTGTACTTGGAATGCGCTTGTTTGGCTCATGCTGTATGACCTGGGTATTACTAACCTTTGTAGGTTGTTTTTTCTTAGTCGTCAGTTTTGTTTTAATATATTTGACAAGAAATTAACTTTTCTTGTTTGAACCTGATACAAAATTTCCAAATAAAAAATCTTGGCAATGTTAGAACAGTTTGCAATGCTGAACATAAAAACTTTTTCTTTCTCTCTCTCATACACATGCAAACACAAGAGAAAAACAGAAAAATTGTAAATAAGTTAAGGTAGAAGTTGAACCCCTGCATTTTTTGATTTTTGTTTGTCTTTCAAATGTGGAAGCAAAGTGGAACGCAGAGTTGCTCCATCTTTGGAGAGTGCCTTGCTCTGTTTTGGTTCTGGGGCCTCCTCTTGCTGCCTTGGGCTTCAGAAACTGTGCAGCTGAGAGAATTAGGCTGTTGCACATGAACTGGAAAGATCTGGAGCATTTGAGGAAACCCACTTCATGGAGCAAGCAGCCTAGATGTCATGAAATCTCTCAATCTGGAGAGTTCCCCTCCTTTCTGTTCTGTAGAGATGAGGACCCTGAAAACTGCAGGTCCAGAAACCTTGAGAGGTTTGTAAGATGGTTCCATGCTTGTCCCAGGCTCCCTGATGGAGCTAGAGCACCCATGGCTCCTGGGGTCTGCAGCAGGTTGCTGCTATTGCTTTTAGTTATCTAATTTACTTCACAGTAGGGGACTGATACCTGCTGATCCAGAATGCTCATTTCAGTTAAACTGCTTATACCTGAGGTTCAGCAAAACGCAATAGTGCATTTAATTTAATTTGGAACACCTGTCAGTGTTGCAGCCTGCTTCAAAACGTTGCTGTTGTCTTAACTGGTAAATACACGCAACCAAATTATTCAAAACCCTGCTCCTTCGAAGATTCATGCTTGTGCATAGCTTCAGACAATTAGTAGTCTTGCTGAAATCGATGGGACCGCTCTCTGACTTTCATCCTGGCTCCACTGAAAATGATTTCAAATTTTCCACTGATTTCAATAAGACCAGGCTGCTCTCAAAGTATTTAATGTGATGCATGCTGGGTAATAACCCAAAGGGATGACACCCGTGTGAAACTAGGTGGGTTTCTTACTGCAGAAGCGTGGGTTTTTTTTTTTTTTGTTTTCTAGAAATACTGAGATGTTGTGTAGCATTCAAATAAACCTATAATGGGGAAGGACCTGGTGCAACTTCTGTCTTTTTGATTTCGTAGCCTGTACTGCACCTTGCTTGTGTTTTCTTTTTAACAGTTTTGCTGTTGATCTTTTGTACAGTGATTTGATGTCTTGTGTCCATCTAGTATAATATGTGTTCACTAACCTAAGGAAATTGTTCTAGCATCACATTACAGCCCAACTGACTCATAATTCAAATTCTTCATTACACTCCCTCTTCTTGCTTATACCATTGGTGCTACTTATTCCCCCTTTTTATGACTTCCTCTTCTGCCAGGCTAGTAGGTGAGGCTTTGTCCAAGTTCCAGATTTGGACTATGCCTCATTTGTGGAAGAGTGGTTTTTATTAATTTCATCTCTGAAAATCCCACCTCTGTGTTATCACCTCTGAAACATGCTTTTTACAGTCTGGACTGATGATTTGGTGTCATGTTTAAATCTCCTGAGAACAGGCCTTCGTTCCCTTCCCGTAAATGAAATACTATTTACAACATAGCTCAGGTGGTACTTCTCTTGCAAGTATTCTTCCCAGGAATGACTTCTTTTTTAAGTGCCTGTGGCAAGCCATTCCATTCAATGCTTTACTGGATTACTTCCACTCCTCCATCAGACACACAGCCATACTGTAAGATGCTGATGGTTTATTCTTTGTGCATAGACATACTATAAAGTATGTTCTATTCAGATCGTCTTCTAGTACTAGTGACTGCCTTATCCTCAGCTTTTCATGAGGGGAATGTTGCAGAGTTTTGATGAACTAAGCGGTAGTTTCATCACAAAACTTTGGCTTGCAATTTAACTTCTAATCTGCTTTTGCCCCAAAGGTGAAAACTGAATTCTTCACTTCCAAAATTTATGCAGCAAGTTGTACAATTCTACCTGAACATACTTGCTGTTTCTCTCTTTCATGTCTCTATTAGTTACTGTAAAAAATGCTGGCTATGCACTCGTGCTGATCCTAATGTTGCTTTCTGGGGCACTGCAAAATGACTGCATGAGCACTACATTATTTTAGCATTTAGGGACAGGAGTCTTATTTATGGTTTACTTAATCTAATGCTTCTTTTCAGCTCACTAGCCCACAAGCTTCTGTGTACACATATATACTTCAGAAAGATAGTTGATCATGCCTATAAATAATTTCTTTCATACTCTTTAATCAGAATAATTTGATTCTCTTCCCACCCGCCCTCCTGCAAAATCCAAGTAACAACTTGTTAGTAATTTCATGAGTAGAAATTTACTTCAGAGTTGTCTCACTAGACTGCTGATGCACTCAAAGCAGTCTCAGGTGCTATAATGATGGATACTTTCTGGTGGGACACAGAACTCTGCATTTTGTTCCCCAACGGATTCCACATGGGAAAATGTTTCTGGTGCAAGCTTGCCTCCTACATGTTTAGGTCCTTAAAGTATACCTTGATAAATATTAAACTATGTTCACGGAGATTCATCTTCCTCCTCTTTCACATGTGGTGATAATTGTGCTCAAATCTTATAGTGCTCATTCTGTGCTTCTTGGAAGTGCAGGATTCTGTAATAACTAAACTCCAAGTGTTCCTCGTTTCATGGAATTCTTGCTTATAGTAGACATTTGCAAATAGACATTAAAATTAAGCCCTTGCTTAATATTTCTGGAGCCCGGCACTGTCACGGAGATTCCACAACATCTGACTTCACAGTCTAACTAGATGGTGACTGGCCATCGTGTAATAACATTGCTGAAATAAGGTAGTTGAACAGACAGCAGCTACTGTGTGCAGTTCAAAGCTTTGCTTAAAAACCACACTAAAAACTTCAGCTGTTTCAAGTATAAAATATTAGTTCTTTTCTTTTACTGGAGAAGTTATGAAATCAGAACATAAATTTTTCATGTCCTTTTATTGATGGATGTGGGACATCATTTTTGCCTTTGTGATGTTTTCCACAACATGTGTAGAAAGATCATAAGACTAATATTTGTAATTGGTTTGCTCTTTTCTTCTGTCTTGAATCCTGGTAACTTTTAGCTGAAGTCTGTGAATTGTTCTATATTAGTGGATATCATCATTTCAAACTTCTACCCGAACAGTTAGACTAACCTTGTTAATTAAATGTCTTTTTCAATATTCACTCTGAAAACCTGATGTAGCACAATCCTAAGTACCTGTCTTCCATTAAAGAGTCTTTAATGTTTCCAGTACTGGGTGTTTGAGTCAAACTTGTTTGCCCCTTGGTTTCAGATATAAAAGTAAATATACAAATCATCTTTGTTACCTCTTTAGCTCACTTTATTCAGAATTGTAACCAACCCTTTTATTGGTTGTTCTAATGTCTCAAGTATCTTTTACATAAAGAATTTCTGGTTGATTTCCAATTAATTTTAAACCAAATTAAAAAAAAAAAAACTCTCCCCCCGCCATCATTTTCTTATCCTTTTTTCCCCCATCTTCCTGACAGCTCTTGATGTTGTATGAAAGCTTTATTCAGCATCTAAAATAATATATTTTACTCTAAAAACTCCACAACCCTCCAGAGTACTGTGCTTGAGTTTTCCAGGTTCTCTTTGGCTTTTCTTCAGCTTTTCTTCCTATTAAACACATCTGGTGGTAGTGTTACTCACTGATCTGGCAGAAGATGTCATGCTTCATGTATCTTTCAGTGGTTAAGAACATGAAAAGGCTATTTGCTTGTAGTGTTAAATGATCTCATTAACAAAACTTATGTTCCCAGGCAGGGAAGCTGTATGTGCAGCTAGTGTGCTGACCATGTGTGTACAGGTTGATTTCCAAGTTCCTCTTCTCTATTTGCATTTTCTGTAGTAAGAAGATGGAGGATTAAGACTTACTGTAATCGGAGTTCTTGTTTAGGCACAAGTAGCAACATTCAAAAGAAGTGGGTGGGGGGAAGACAAATAATAGAAAGATAACTCTAAATGAAATGCATTATTTCTTTTTTCCTTTTTCATTTGAAGTCCATATAAATACTGATGCATAAGTACGGTAATAGGTGCACTAAAATGCTGTAAGTAGACACAATCAAGTATGCTTTAATTATAAATTAATAATTTATCTTTTTCTTGTCCCAAATTACCATGAAGATTTATGCTTCTAGTGGAAATTCTTCCCCAGAAAACAAGAGGTGCTGCCAGTACTCACACTAATTCTTAATTTGGTTTGGCAGGATGCTGCAATACCTTAAACAGCACCTGAGGTTTTAAAATCCTTTAGAGGTATACATACATGTGACTTGTATAAAGCATTTGATTTCAGTCTGTTGGCTCTGGGGAAATGTGCAGCAGATTTATTACCTTCACCTAGAGGCTTCTCTCTCACAAAGTGTTCTCTGGGTCAGAATCAGCACAAAATTATTTTGGCAGATCATAGAATGGTTTAGATTGGAAGGGACCTTAGAGATCACCGAGTTCCTACCCCCCTGCCAAGAGCAGGGATGCCTTCCCCTGGGTCAGGTTGTTCAAAGCCCCATCCAGGCTGGCCTTGAACACTTCCAGGGATGGGGCACCTACAACTTCCCTGGGCAACCTGGGCCAGCGCCTCACCACCCTCAGAGGGAAAAATTTCTTCCTGATACCTAATCTAAATTTACCCTCTTGTAGCTTGAAGCCATTACTCCTTGTCCTATCTCTAAAGATTGTGGTCTTAATTATGAGGCTGGAAATCGGATAACAAAGAGAAAAATTAAGTAGCAAATTTACCAGAGAAATTCTTCTTGGCTGTTCTGGTATGTCTCATCCAATGTTATTGAGACCTGTCCTAAACAAATATTTTTAAACTTGGGGATGTCTACTGTCTTTCAATATTGCCCTAAGATTTTCTTGGGCCAACGGTTGAGCATCTCCCTTTTAGCCTCAGCCTGTCTGCCTGGGATTCTTTCATGGATTCAGGGTTCTCTCCCACGTCTCTTTTCCAAGAGGGATTTATAGGTCCCTTAATTTCAAGCTTTGCATCCACAGTGTTTAGTTTCTAAGAATGCAGTTCTGGTGGTTCTTAAATAATACCATATGCACGCGGTTTACGCACCATACATATTAAATGGATAA
Source organism: Ibidorhyncha struthersii (assembly GCA_013398815.1). Taxonomy (NCBI): domain Eukaryota; kingdom Metazoa; phylum Chordata; class Aves; order Charadriiformes; family Charadriidae; genus Ibidorhyncha; species Ibidorhyncha struthersii. The sequence continues at coordinate 208,535 of VZSZ01001095.1, forward strand.
AACCCACAGCCTTTCCAAGGCACTAATTTTTCAGCATAGTCTTAGCTCTAAATGCTCCACTATTTTGAAATTTATTCCAAGGAGCTGATTGTTGCAAATGGCCACAGTAGGCAGCAATAATGTATCTAGGATTTTTAAAGTGTCATTCCATGATGACAAACATTAACAAGCAGATTAATCCATGGCTTAATTGTAAAAGGTTCCCCAAATAGCATGCCTTCAGATCTTCAAGCACAACTTGCTACAGAACAATTATTTTGGCCAGCACACAGGAGGAACTGGAGGCTTCATCTCATTTGTGATGCTGGGATCAGCCTGTGGTGGTCCTACAACCCTTGCTTAATCTCTTTTGGCTATAGACTTGTATCTCTGTTTGGCACAGCAAATACAGCTGTGCTGTGAATATTACTGGAAGTGGACATAACTATGTGCTATGCACTCAGAAGGTTTTCATGCTGAATATTTATTCTTTTGACTCATTTCAGAGTTAATATGTGCAGGCACTTGTGACAGGTTGCTACTTGCTGACTGATTGGCACGATTAATTTCCATGTTCCAGTTGAGCTACAATAATGAAATACAGTTTGCTCATTCATTATAGGCTATTGTATATAAAAGAGGAAAAAAAATAATTTCTCACTTGAAAACTGACCTTTCCACCAGAGACTGCCAGTCCTCCGGCTGAGATTGTAAAATATTCAGGTGCCCTTCTACATGTTAGTTGGATAACAATTTTGATAAACAGATCCATATTCTCAGTAGGGATTAAGTACACAGCACTACGCAGATTAATGAATTTGGAGATCCAGTGTTGATAAATTTACAGAGAATTCCAGTCTGTGTTCTGTTTGTTTGGTTTTGTGCCATCACATGTGGAGAAATATTAAAAAACATTTCTTAGGTGCTACATCATGACTCTAAGCAGGGCCATTACTTCAAACACTGTCTTGTGCTAATGCAGCTATCTGACTTCTAGACACATTGGTTCATTTCTGTTCAACTTAGAACATAGACAGGACTTTTTGTGTTTTTCCTCATATGATCTTCATTGTTTCCAGATTTTACAAAGGAATAGCAATGCCATTTTAGAATTACGGGCATCATATTTGTACTGGTGCTTCTTGCATAGTGAAAACAAGAACAAAATACTGGAAGATTGTAGGGAGATCATAAAAAAAAATCATCACATGCCATTTGCTCACTGCTTCTGAAATCAAACATCTCCTGAGTTTAGGAGAAGATGAAGTAGATGGTGGTTGCATGAAAGTCGAGTAACTATCAAATAATAATTTATAAGTTACTTGCTCTGAGCTTTTGAAACCTTAATATAATTAACTGGGTGTTTTTTGTTGTCCTTTTTAATAAGTTCTCTCTATTGAAGAGTCAACTGATCAGTGTTCTTTTGGGCCAGACAATGCAGTACAAGAATGAAAATGCTTTCTATTGGACTCTGCAAAGTACATGATTTACCCACAGCATTATTTACTCTGTGAAAGTGTGCCTACTCCAGCTCACTAGGTGACAGAAACAGCCTCAAAACTGTAATAGCTGCAGAAACAGAAAGTTCTAAACACTGTTTTAGTCCCTGAAACTGATTTTGTATGCACTGTTTTGCTTATAAACTTAATATTAGATACTGGAAAATTTTCCTTCTAGATCACTTGGAAGAGTTAACTCTCGTATTACTTAATAAAAAATAATACTTAAATGTTTTAATCTATGTTTGTCCTAATTAATATAATTACATAGCAAATATAGTTATACATAAAATGTAATAGATTATGTAAACAGAAAATGATAGCTGTCACTTGGAACCTAATCAAGATCAAGCAAAGGATAGGCCAATGTCATTGTTTAAACAAAAATGTAATTTTAGTGTAGCACAAATGAAATCTCTGCATTGCGACACAACACACAAGAATGATTAAGCCAGAGTTAAACAAGGAGTTACTGTACTGTATAAAGCATGTATCCTACTGCAGACCTCTAGGATACAAATCAACAATAAGTTGTTAATGGGGTGTAGGCAGCTATTCAGATTTAAAACAGATCAAATGTTCACAGGGAATTTTGTACCTAACGAGAAATCCTATAGAACAAATAATCATTAAAAATATATAACATCAAATAAATAAATAATATTTCTTCCTGTCTCACTCAGTAGGACCTGTGTGAAATGGTGACTCAGACATACTAATATGAGTAAATGCATGAGATTATTTCACTTGGTATACTAGCAATCTCAATGGGTAACAATGGCTTGGTAACAGAATGGGTAGCAGTTACACTGAAGTAACTGAAAATCTCGTAACATTTTTTTTTTTAGAATTTTATACTTACTTCATAATAGTGTATTCTAGGGTTATAGTAACCATTTCACTTTTTTATTTTATTGTTTTTATGGTTAGTGTTTTTTTTTTCAGGAGGGATAATGCAGGATTGGAAAGTCTTGGATCTGAAACAGTCTTTTTGTCCCAGCCCTCCTCCTCCCAAAACTATACGTCAGTTTCAAGGCAGCATGATACTAGCTTCACCTACTTGTGGAGTTCTCTGGCTCCCCTAAGGCTTCCAGATCTTTGCAAAATGAGTCACTTCTACATCTAACTGGGCTATGGGTTGGAGTTGCAATTCTTTCTACTGGTCTTTAGAGATGACTGTGGTATTTCTTTGTTGTTAAGACTAGTACCTAAAAGAAGAAAGTCACTTTGGCTGAGAAGCAAGTAATAATAATAAAAAAGTGATTTGAAAGAAACCAGATAAAGGATGGATTAGGGGTAGGTCTGAGGTAGGGTAACAATGTGGGAAAATTTTTAGCACAGCTCTTTGCAGTCTTTTTCTCCTACTGCTTATCTCAATCAGCTAGTAATTCTTAACACTTCTTGGTGCTAAGGTTCCTAATGGGAGGGTGCTTTTTCCATCAGTTGTTTTTCATAGTAGCTCACAAAAGAGGCATGTCTTGTCTATTGGAAAAAAAAAAAATCTATTAGGCTGCAAAATGATGAAGGGAAGAAAGGCTAAAGATGAGTTAGAAATGGACTGAAAGCTAAGCTTAAGGGCTACTGGCAGCATGAAGTATAGATCGCCATCTCTTGACGGTTTTCTCCAGAGAAAACTGAATGAAAGAATCCCCGCAGTGCTAGAAACTATTGTTAAAGTTAGTAGAACAGGAAAGTGTATAATCTGAGGGCCCAACATCCTTCATTTGTTGAAGAAATCACCTTGAGTGAATCTATGAAAGGAACCAAGAACACCGAGGTGATGTTTTGCTTAACAGGTCTTTCATGTAGGAAAGATCCACTGCAGATATTTTATACCCAGCATCCATGAGTTTTCCCAATGTCTGGGAGCAGCAAATAGCAGACCTGATAATTACAAGGCAATCCACGGGTCCAAACAGAAGTGCAGGGCATGCTGAAGGCTAATTGAGCAGATCGTAATGATGTCATGTAATTAACAGAGTAAATTTAAATATTTAATACTGTATGTTATCATAATAATTATCAAAATTTCTGAATGAGTTGTGGAAGGGAACAGGTGGGTATTGTTACTTTATAAATCTCTGACATGAAGAGTTAGAATTTACTTTTTTTTTTTCTGGTGTCTTACATGGTGTGCTGCCGATCAACTAGAAAGTAGACAGTGGATTAAGAAATCATTTTCCATGTTGCCAGAGGTTGTGAATGGTTTCTGACAAGATTCTCATTAAAAAGGTTCATTAAGTGTTACAACTGACATTAACATGAGAATCTGTTCTATGTAAGAGCTCCTAAAATTTATTCTTGGAGGATATATCAGCATTAATTTTCAAAACTACCTTTCACCTTAAAGCACCAGTCTGAGCCAAGGTCACCTTAGATCTTAACAGAACTGCACATTGAATCAATTTTTGGTAGCTTCTTATGAAGTAATGATGGTATGTCCCGATTCCTTATAAGCATGTTTTAATCTACTAGACAGACTCAGTAGAGATACCAAAAATGATTCAACCTAGGAGGACCAAAATATGTCTGTTATTCTAAAAGCAAGTGCTCATTTCGGGTTTCAAACAGTCCAGAAGACAAATATTTGCTCCTTCCTTTTAGATAAGCATAGCTATGAGTAATGACACACTGACTCAGTTTAACACAAATAAATCCTCATGGTACAAAACAATTATTTAAGGAATTGTATAAGGTATTATTCATAATCTTGATTCACTACAGCTATGTCCCTTCTCCTTGTGACTGAAGGGGGTACAACACATTGTATAGAAACAACTTTCAGACTGGTTATGGTCTTCAATTTCTCAACTTTTCTGTTGGTATCTTTACAGTCCTATTCTGTGAGTTTTCTCTCATTTTCAAGAGATATGGCTAAACTTTTTCTGTCTAGTGCTCAATGGTGCAGATAATATTTGGACTTGCTAAAAATAGACTTGCTAAATCTTCTCATTTCCTGCGTTCTTCTGTCTCTGAATTTTCATTTATTGTGTTCCCATTTTTTTCAAATTACATGTATTAACTTTCTGCCTACTCCCTTCACTCTTTTTAAAACATCTCTCTCTGCTTTTCCCTGTCCATTTTTCCTATATTCTTGTTCCAGTTTTATTTGGTAATATTGTTTTCCTGCATAACTTACCGTAACTTACTGTAAAGACCAAGAATCCTCAAGATACTTCTGACATAATTTTGAAATATCTTTAGGAACAGTGAGTCTTACACGATTTTGGATTCTGCACATACGCTTACTAAACATGTACCTTACCTGATACAAGTTGATGTAATGAGCTGCATTTCTGAATGTTAGTATGAGATTTTTCACTTGAACTGACTGAAAATCATGAATGCAGCTGCAAAATTTGCAGCTAGTTTGATCACAGCTCACGCCAAAGCAGAAATAAATTTTCAAAATTCTTGTCAAGCTTGCTTTATAGTAAAAGAAGAAACCTGAAAGCCATCACCCTTTGGTGATCTAAGCAATGTGTTTAGTTTCTCAAAGCCACTTTTACTAACACAAAGTCATCTCCAGTGGGAGGGTTGTTTGAAAACACTTACTGTATCATAAAAATGTCACCCCTCTCCTTGCCTTTTTGATTTGTGAATTTTGATGTGACTTTGAAGTTTGTCTGGTCCCGCTTATGGCTGGAATCTATTGGAAAACTTGTCTTGGAAACAAAAGCCATTTTGCAATTCTGTGGCATTAGAATTGCAGTGCAGGAGTTAAGAAAACCCAAGCAACCAATCAAAAGAACAGTAAAATCCCCCACCAAACAAAAACCAAAACCAAACCCACAACATTCTTTTTTTTCTTGTTTTCATAAATTCACTAGAATTCTTTCATGCTGACATTAAAAAAAAATACATTCCATTCAGCCCTACTATAAGAACAAAATTATGATGATTTATAGTCAGGGCGGAGGCCTTCCAATATGATCTATTACATGTACTTGAGCATTTCTATCGGAAAACTACGATTTCTTAGTGGTATAATGGGTTTGGATTAGATCACTTTTTATTTAAACTGAAGATTTAACATCTTGATGCATTTGGGGGCTCATGTTTTACTTATAAACAGTTAAGAGGTTAGTAATTTGTTCTTTATTTGCTGTGCCGTATTGGGTTACAGCAAATAATAACTTTTTGGACAGTCCTCAGGTTCATTCTTCCAGATTAATGACATGATTAAAAAGAAAAACTGTTGTGTTTACTTTTACTTTCAAAGGCTGTGCTGCATAAGTACAGTGCTAATGTCAGGTATTGCTCAAATATACAAAACTGACATTGCAGAGACCAAGATAATCTTTTTTGCAAACAGTATTATATGCTTGGTAGGGATTTTTTTAATCATAGAAAATAGATTGCCTGGTAATATTTTTAGTTTTTAGATATTTCCTGTGGCATAGAATATTTTGTATCCTGAAAAGTGTTGTGTTCTTTTGCTGGTTTGGGGGCTTTTCTTACTGGGGGGAGATAAGTGTATCGTTTTCCCCTTTCTCTTGTTTATATGATAATCTTTGATGGGAACTAGGCAATAAAGGAATTAAGCAGAGATAAAATATGCAATTACTAAAACAAAACAGCAAGCAATAGGTAACAAGGATAGCAATGAATTGACCTAGGGCTGGAAAGTTTCCTTTTGTTCTTCATTAAACGTAGTGTGTGCTGTAATCCCTTTTTCATCTCTCTAGTTGCAAAAAAAATTAAGGATTTATAAAAGGGCATATTTTAGTAACATGATATAAAATGAACTGCGTAGTTATGTGCTTTATCTGATACTGCTGAACACTGTAGATGCCTCTCAAAGGGCAAATTTCTGTCCTCCTCAAACAAAGCTGAAGTAAATGAACTTGGGAAGACATTTACTTTGAAGATTTCACTGAGTTTACTTGTGAAAAACTTCAAAACCAAAGTATTTAAAAATACTTTAATTGATTAAAAGAGGACTGAAATGGAGCTAACGAGGACCCGGTCCTTTTGTTCTCAAGAGAGAAGAGTTAATCTTTTGTATAACTAAGACACAGGGGTTTGCAGCTGAGATGAAACTGTCCTGCAATGATAACTACATTATGGAGCTGAACCATATTGCTATTTGATTTATACATTTGCAGTTCTGCAAAAATAAAAAAAAAACATCACCTGTGGCTAAGTCCAAACATGTCTCCTAATCTACTTGTTCACTTAAAAAAGAATATTTGAAAGGCAATTAGAAGGAGCTCATCCAAATGCTATACCTGAAAGCTGTTACTTCTCTGGGTTTTTTAATAAGCATTTTCTCCTACTCTTTCAAATTTCTTCTTCAGGAGAACACAAGGACATTTTCCCAGCTTCCATAAAAATTGGTGGTCTTCTGTACATTTATCTGTATGATACAGGCCGTTGGCCTCTGGAATTTGACAGTGCTGCTTGTTAACCTGATATTAATTGCATTTTGAACAGAATAAACACTAGCTTGAAAACAGAGTTGTATATTATCCCAGGAGTTGCATATATCATTAAATTAACAGGAAACACTGTCAGAATCTCACTGTAAAAGGACCCTAGGAAATTCTGCAAATTGACTGATCAATAGCCATGGCAGCTTTCTATCAATGCATCAAAGCTTTTTCTGTGTTGCTTTCATTGTTTTATTAACTTAAAAATAGCAGGTGAAAAAAGAATATAGAGTAGGCGTATGAAATTACATTGATATAGCTGACCTAAAAAGAATGTGTTTAATAGAAAACAGAAGAACTAAAAGGAAGGAACAACATGGGTCAAGCATAGGAGAATGGAATCATGTCAAAAGCTTTCAGAAAACCCAAATCAATGCTGTAAATTATTCAATGCTCGTTAACTCTTTCAAAGTAACCAGATAGATTTTGTGGGATTACTGCCTATAAAATCCATGTAGAATTTTACTAAATATTTCGTATTTATCTATGCATCTATTAATTCTGTTCTCTGTCCTAATTCCTACCTGTTTTCTTGATGGCTATGCAATTTACTGTTCTGTAACACCCTGAGTCATCACAGGAGTCTTTTCTCAAGAATCATACCTCTTCAATTCAGTCTTTTATTACTCTTGCCACAGTGTTTGATTTGAGCAATAGTTTATATACCACAGTTGGTAACTCTGCAACTTCATACTAGACTTCCTTCACTCTTGAACAAATTGCCTGGTCCTAACAATTGTTACTGTTCAATTTATTAATTTGCACTAAAACCTTTTCTATTGACATTTTTTTTTAAAAATAGTTTCTCCATCTCATTCATTGTGAAGAAGGGAACCTTCCTGACCTTCTCCATAGTGAACACTGATGAAAGGATTCACTTATCTTTTCTGCAGTGGTCTCACTTTTCTTTAGTGCCCCTTTTGTACTTTGATAATCTACTGGCCCCACTGACTCTGTAGTCATTCTACTTCTGTGTTTGAAAACCTTTTTATTTTTATCTTTTATGCCTTCTGCAAATTTCATCTTAAAGTATTACCTGGCTTGCTTTACTGTAGTTTTACATTTAACTTGCTAGCTCTTTGTTATATTTTTTCATTTGAAGGTGAATTACACTTTTTCTCCTTTTGGTCTGTTTCTTTGATAATGCTGGTTGTCTTTAATTTTTTTTTATTATTATTGTTGGCAAATCTTTATTCAAAGTTTCCAGTGTGTCATTATCACTACTCCTCACAGTCACCCCAACATACCTCTGAAAGATACCTACTGTGTCACTCTCTAAAAATCTATAAAATGGAAATTTGGAAAACCCTAAGTATCGGGAATCCATGAGAGGTGTACGTGATCTCCCATCTTACTGTGGGTCGTTGACATCTACAGAATTAGAACTTTTATGATTTGTCAAATTTTAAACATTAGGTGGGCACTGAACAAAACTATTTCAGTATTATACTTCCAGGTAGTTTTTAACCTGCATGACTTCTTCCTTTTATTTTGATTCCTCCTCAATACCTCAGTCCTTCTTTGTACTATTTCCATCTTTATAATAAGGCATATCCTTAAGTTCTTGTATGGATATGGCTCCTTGTACCTATTATTTTACATGATGAAGTCTGACATGACTTCTTTCATCTAGTCTGTGTCTGTGGTCCTTAACTTCAGTGACGTTCTAAAATCCAAGTCTTTTCAGCATATGTACTGTTAAGTGCATTAGTAAAGATTTAGATAGGAATAAAAATTATAAGCAGTTACAAATTTCTAATGGATTTTGGGGACTTTTTTTTTTAAAAAAAAACCAAACAAACAAAAAGCTTTTTCTAGTGATATTCTCTGGGTGCATATTTGCAATGTTTGTTTTATCCATGTTCCCAGTTTGGCTGCAGATAGTATTACATAATGTTTCTACAATTATCTTTCCTCCTAATGAAAAAGATCATTGTAAAAACTAAAGAATTTAATAGTATAAAATGGAAATCATCGTAGTAACTGAAGGTGAGAAAGTTTTAGCGCAAGTATATCTTGTTGACACTTAAAAGTGCACAATTTTCTCATATTTTCATTATGTAGCTAAGCTAAATTGATTCTAAATTGATGCTATGAAAAACCAATTTACCTCTTCCCTTTTCCCCAACTTTTCTCACAGCGAGATGTAACAATTTTATCTGGGAGGAAAATACCATCACTACTATCATTTATTTGTTTAGATTTATGACTGTGCAAAGGGAAGTGCCTATCATATGCTCTAGGCATTGTTGTAAAATTACTTTTCAGGAAATTAAAAAAAAAAAAAAATCAGCAGTTTCTCCAAATCTACAGCCCAACCAATCAAAGCCAGTGAAGACTATGTCGTTTGTCAGTAGTTGTTCATAACAATGCATCTGTTTGCAGGATCAGGGATGTTAATTATATGTTTTAGAGCACTCTTTATTGGGCGCTTCTCTTATTTTTGCTGTATTTCTTAATCAGAATAGAATTTCAAAATAACTTCAATACTTACCTGTTTTTTGAAAATTACCTTACTCTCAGTCACTGAAATTGTTCATAAACTTGTAAGAGTAACTTGCAGCAAATAGACTCTTAGCAAATGTCATTGGAATTTCAGGAACTGGAACCTTAAAGAAAGAACAAAAGAATAATAGTAAGAAAAAGACAGAATAACTATTATCTGTGAAATGAAGTTCCCGAATAAATATAGTGCGGTGTATGCCATGGATAGATTTTAGTTGGTATGTGTAGAAATACCTGGGAATTTTGCCTGTGGTTACAACACACATGAATTATTGACTCTTGCTACGCTTGTGAAATAAAAATCATTTATAGTGTGACATTTTCTATATAAGTACAACCAGAGGCTGTCACGTATACCTGCTTACAGTCCCATACAAGAATAAATGTGCAATTAAGAGTAATTTATATCGAAAAATCTTCTATGGGACTGAAAAAGAAACCCTTTACTGCTCCAGAACATGGTCTGTTTCTTGAGCTAAGGATAAAGCTCTCCGCAAGCATAGTCTGCAGGAAATCTCTCATACTTGATCTGCAGTTCATTTCTTATCCAGCCCTGCTATTGTTCTCCAACTAATGTTCTTGGGCTAAGATCAGCATTGATTTACATGTTTTTGCACTTCCATCAGCTGTGTGGAGAGCGGTCCATGTAAAAAATCTACACTGAATTTCATCATTCAATGGAACTTTTCTTATGGGCTAGATATAACATGGCTCAGTTCTCCCTTGTCACAGGCTTTAAATAAAAACAATTGGTTTGGGGATATTGCTATGCAGAAAGAATTTTTTTCTCCTTCTATTCTAGCCTTAAGATGAGAAGGTAACCTTTTCTACCCTCTATGGATATTGCTTCCCATTCTTCTGTACGGTTTATGTTCCTAGACAGAAGAAATGATTGGTTGGGGGGAATAATTAGATCCTTTAAATAAAAAGTAGCGATTGGAAAACGAACAAACAAAAACCTAGCTTCATTTTGCTTGACCTTCACATTATATAGTAAGGACAGTTTTCAGAACTGATACTCAATAGGAATTTTTTCCTGAAAAAGAAAAACAAATACCATTAGAATTATCTGAACAAAACACGATGCGTGCCAGACAAACGCATGGTAATTTAGCATAAAGCAAGTTTTAACCCAGTCTGGGAAACATTCCTTTCAGGTACATCAAGTTCAGAGTGTAGTCATTGTACACTTTGTTTTTGACAATCAAAAAAGAGAATGGAGAAAATAGAACTGAAGGTATTTTGCTCTTTATTGCTAACCTTTAGGAGATACATACAGAGTCAATAACAATTTAAAAACCATATTAAAAGACAGTTCTTACAATATGCAGCTACTAGCTGAACAAGTCTTTGGATGACATATGACAATAAAAATGATCAACATTACAATTTTTCATTTGCATAGCATCTTTTTATATCTTTTCTCTTTTCCATATTTATGCTTATATAAAATGTAGCTGATTCTGGAGTGGAAGGCAGAATCTAAATACATAAAGTGCTCAGGTAAAGAAAAAATTATACTGGAGAGATTAAAAAAATAGTCTATGTAGGCCACTGGGATTTAGTAGTTGTTACTGTCATATTGGAATGATGTTGGTTAAGAAACTATGAACTGCTGCTGAAAGGCACCTGTATAGCGTCATACAGTTTTGTCAATATCAATTTTCCTTAGATAACAGTGTATTCTGAAACCTAAGATGAAATTTAGGGGTGTAAATAAAGGGGAAAAAATTATACAGTGAGGAGATGTAAGTTGTAAATGCATAAGCTCTATACATTTATTGAGCAGGTGTGTTTTATATTTGATGCTTTATATGTGTCTGTCGTATTGATGCATTACTAGCCTGGCCAGAATAATTAGACAGTACAGAATTTCACTTTGTAATTCCTGCCTGAACCCATACTTTGCAGCTGGTTTATAGATGAAGGAAGAATCAGGTTCTACTGTTTAAAGTAACCATTTTCCAAAATGGTGCTGGCTGCGGGTGACAAGTGAGCAGAAACATGGAATATTTCTTGTGGAAAGCACTGGAGTTTGCTGTTTTTTTTTGCCATGCAGTCCCTTAACAGAAAGAATAAAAATGAGTGTGAACATACCTCTTATGGTTCTTTAGGGGCATCTGCTCCTTCCCAAATCATAACCTAACTAATTTTAAGATTGCTGTAAATGTTATTGTCTTCCTAAGGCAAGGAAAAACATGCCATCACTTGTACTTAAAGTGACAAATTTGTTTTGTTGGTGGAAACCCTTAATGTGTGTATATTTTAGTGGTATCTGATATAATTACTCATAGGTGATTAAACAAGAAGGAAACAGTATGATCATAGCTATTCTATAACACACTAAGTAGGACTTCCCTGTATCCCTGAGCAACAATATAGCTTTTTGGGAGGGGGGGGAGCTCTTGTGTCTTTGTTGTATCTTTTTGTACTGGACTGAAGAACTCATTATTAAAGTTTTGTTCCTGCTGAGATCGATTTACAAGTTAACCTTCTATTTGGTAATCTAAATAGCTTGATCCCCTTCAGTCTTTCCATATATGGCATATTTTCCAATTCTTTCTGTATAGGTTGTTACTCATTCCAGTGAGACAACTGAATCTTGCTAAAGAAACCAAAACAAACTGTAAACTGTTTAAAAAATAAGAATCTCATTTACTTCTCCATCACATTACATTGTTTGTAGTTAGAATAACATCAATTTTCCAAAAACTATTTTAATAATTAACTGATCTATGGCTCATTTTGGTGTAACTTTAGACAAATATAACATGAGGATAAAACATACAGTGCTTTCAAATTACTTGCTTTCTGATCTTGCAAAACCTAATACTAACCCCCGTTAAAGGAGGGTCATAGAGGGTCTTTTATTATTGGGGGGAAAAAAAAAAGAATGATGTTGCCCAATTTTTTTGAATGAAAGATCCTGATCTAGGGAAAGAGTTCCTGAATGCAAATACCACATAATAGGACACCTACACAATTCTGATTGTTGTTTGAACTCGGACAAATGGTTTCTTCCATATTTTCTGTAGACTATCTTTAGCCATCTGAAGATGTAAGAACCTGCATGCTTAAGGACAATATCTTTAGATGTCTTCTGGCCTACTGAGCTGGGTGGTTTGCATCATTCCCTTTACTGGGAATCCACGGGTGTCTAACAGAGGTTTCCAAATTTCACTGCGTGCATGTTGCCTCAAAATTATGTTTTGAAAGCTTCTGTTGGACTCCTGAGGTTAACCATAAGACATCCTGTTACCGCTGCATTGTCTGAAAATCTCAAATGAAAAATGAAGCTGCAGTCCAAAGCTGAAATGTCTCCATTTTGAATTGCTGTGTTTACACGTTCCATTTCCTTTAAATAGTGCTCTGTGAGTGGACTGGATAGATTTCAAAAGCTTCCAATTTCTTTTTATTTTTCACAGGGGTTATGCTTTTATTAATGGCTGAAGAAAAGCCTGACTGTAAAATATAAATTTTTATCTCAGAAAACTGTCTTCTAGCACGGCCTGTGGAAAGAAAACAGAAGAATGTTCCTTCCGCATCTTTATGAAAGTTTCCTTTAGTACTGTCATTTTGGCAACACACTATCTATCATAAACCCCAGAAAGTGTTTGATGACTCATATTAATAAGGCACCCCAAGTACATGAAAGCCAATCAGCAACTTCAATCTACACCTGTATGAACAGTAGCTGAGCAACTCTATTTTAAAACCTTTCCTGTGTATTTTTCAGTGCATAATAAATACAATATTCAACTTATACCTTTCTTTCAAAGTGACAGACTAAAATAAATAAGCCACTCAATGAAGACTTTTCAACATGTTATTAGCAAGACAAAAGTTAAAACCTAGTTTTTATTAGACTTCTTGTTGACAAGTAAAAGTTCTCAGACAGAGCAAGTGCTTAATTTTGTTGATCTTTTTCTAGAAAAATGTTTTTATTACCTGTTTTTTCCCCACACTTTTGACAGCAAAAGACTTCTAGCTGACTCTAAACAAGAAAACTAAGTGTGGCTGCAAAACAGTAAAATGTAATGATGCAGCAAATTCACTCTTAGAGTTTGTTCTAGAAAGGTGCTGTCAAAGTACAACAGTTGTCAAGAGAATTAAAGCTGTATTTTCTTTGTATAAAGAGGAAAACCACATAAAAAAGATATGAGGAGGGAGTTTTATTACTAGGATTTCAATAGTTTTCTTACTGGGAATTCTACTCAGTCTTTCGCAGCATGGTGTAACTACCACTGATAACCTCAAATGCAAAATACACTTCGCATTGGAACAGCATTTAAAATCTGCATCATTTCAAATTTCAAGATAGAGTTAGGTACTTCACAGAAACCTATTCTTTGAAAATTGGGTGTGAATTCCTAACAGTGCTTAATTACCCTAGATATATTACAGACAGTAAGCTTTTTATTGAAATAAAATGTGGTGCTTTAAAGATCCCCTTTTCTGTAAATTACTTCAGAATCTTCTAGCTATATTTTTGGCTCCTTCTGGGTTTAGTGCTTGTTGTAGATTACACTCTGCTGTAGAAATCTGAAACAATAACACAGCTAATGCTAGATGTTAAATAGGAAACAGTAACATGCAAAGGCAAGCGTTGATCTGCTCCAATTTCCTTCAGAAAACAAAAAGGGGACGTTTCAGAGTAGATGAAATCTAGCTAGCAAGCAGCACTCAATGCATGTTAGTCTTTGTATTCTGTTCAGAACTATATTGAAACACTGTAGAAAAGATATAGGCTTTTGCTTATTTACATTTCTATGCAGTACTTGTTTTTTTCCCCAATAATAAATGAGTATTATGCTGCATATATCCTAAGTGCACATGCATTATTTCATAATGATGATAACAAAAGCCAGAAGGAAGGGTTGAAAGTGATTTCCATTATTCCCTTAAAACTATTCTGTGAAAGGTTTAAGAGATTTCTATAATCCCACACCTCAGGTCTCAGTGGTTTTACTAATGTGACGTAGCTGTCAAGTGAAAAGATTAAGAGAGATCATACACAGATCGTTGTCAGCAACATATTATAAATGAGATTTACTGTTGAATGTGGACAGAAAGACACATTTTTTTCTACTTTATTTACTATTGTTATTGTTTAGACTGTTAGCACAGTTGTGCCTAAAACCTAACCATGTCAGGAACTTTACAAGTGAAGAAATAAGAAAGAATCAGGAAAAAAGAAAAATATTCCTCTTTAGGAATGTTATTAGTAAGAAATGGAGAGAAAAACAGATTGTTCGTTGAAGGGGTGGGTTACACCATATGCGCTCTTCAGCAGGAGGTTTCAGTGCTGGGGGAATGAAGGAAAAATAGCTTGGCAAGGCTTACTTCATATGCAGTATATCAGTATAGGTTTATAAAAGATAGCATCTGCTTCAGGTAAGGGGAAAACAACAGACTGTTCGTTGGAAATAAACTATACTTCCCTCACAGATCTTGAGGGAAAAAGGATCCCAGGTTTAGTTCTGTCATACTGTTTTGGGTTAAGGTTTGCAAGGGACTGCAGATACCATAAAATTAGTTTTATAGAGAATTAGCCTTCTGTATGAATGAATCAAAATGAACTTATGTTTAAATCTTCCCTGGTAAAAGGAAAAAGAGATTAAGAGAAAGAAGCAGGTTGAGACATGTGTATGTAATTAAGTAGAGGGAAAACCTGAGTGGTTGAGATGGGGAAGAGAGGGTTGAAGAGGGTTGTCAGACTTTGACAGCAGAGCACTCTAATGAGTGGCCCACCCCATGGCTTTGGTGAGTGGTGTAATTTTAGGTAAAAGTATACCACTTTTTGTGAGTGGTATAATTTTCGGAGGCATTCAGTGATTTTTCAGCTTGCTCTCGAGTCCCAGATCCAAAGGTTTCTAGTTTGAAGTTAAAAGTTTTCAGAAAAAACAAGCTTGTATTTAGCTGACTTAAACTTTACTATACAAAGAAATGTTTGAAGGACTACAAACATGAAAAGGGGGAAAAAAACCAAACCAACAGAACCTGACAACCAGAAAGACCCCAAAAGCTGAAAATTACTATGCGAGAAGGGAAGGAGAAGAATTGCAGCAAGCAGCCAAAATGCAGACAGGAATATTCAGAAGGTACAGAGAGCAGCTGATGTCGGACTTTGCTTGAATTATTTTATGTTGCTATTCTGGTAACTTCAGATTCTCAGCCGCTCTCTCTTCCCTACACCTTTCCTAAGTCTATGTGGCCGTGGTGAGGGGACGTCTGTATAGGTCTTAGTGTGACTATACAGTATAAGGCCTCCCCTATCCACTGCTCATCGAAAGGATGTTTTTAAGGGGTTGATCTCAAATGAGTTCTATATTCCTCTTCCTCTGATGAAGTAGTATCTTCCCAAACTGCTTTATGGGGCTGTTTTGCTAGATTCAGGCTCTGTTTGCTTCTTCTGTGTAGTTTCTTTTTCAAGCTCTGCTAACCTAGCGAAGGGTAGAGGCTAGGACCTTATAGCAATTGTTATCCCACTAGATACCTCTCTGTTTGGAATTCTGGGGGAAGGATGGAGTAGGATTGAGGAGGTAGGTATGAAATAGAGTTAAATTGCACCTGTTCTGTCCCCTCTGTTAAGAATCCCTTAGGAAGCTTAATTTTATGTCCTAAACATCTGTTTGTCAGCCATCCCACTCCTGCTCTTTTTCTGAAATACACTTCCTTCCCTCAAGGTGCTGGCAACAGCTGCAGGGCATCTTTCTACAGTTTTGGGGCTCCCCAGCGCAAACCAGATGTTGACGAGCTGGAGAGGGTACTACGGAGGTGCATTAAGATGACTGAAGGCTGGACCCACAAGACATGCTAAGAGGGGCCAGAGGAACTTGGTTTATTTAGCCTAGAAAAGGGCAAGCTGTGGGAGCAGGGGATATCTAATCATAGTCTGCCGCAACATCAAGGAGAGTTACAGAGAAGATAGAGCCAAACCCTGCTCAGACGTCCATACTTAAAGGGCAGGAGGTGGCGTCGCAATCTGCAACAGGATGTAGGGGTGTAAGGAAAAAAATTGTTTGTTGTGAATGACTCTTTTGGACAGGCTGCCCAGAAATGCTCTGGAGGTTTTCAAAACCACTCTGGGTGAGGTTCAAAGAAACCCAGTCTACCTGTAAGGTTGCTCCTACTCAGAGAAGTTGTCTGCACTGGGTGGCATCCTGAGTCCCCTCCAAAACTATGCTTTATATCATTCCAAGTAGCACACAATGTTTGTTTTTTCTTGGGGTATGATAAGAAAGGACTGCTGAAAAAGATATTAAGTGTAAGATTTTATATCGTGGTGGGTGGAAGGGTGGTTGAACTTGTATATACATGTGGAGAGAGAGAGAGAGGCTTGAACAGAAGAACTTTGATCCTATCAAATTAAGCTTTTTAAAAAATAAAATCTGTGTATTTTTTAAAAAGTTCTTTCGAAAATAGACTAATGGGAAAGATATAATTAGCTCTAGAGTTGCAACTAGCAACAATAATCCATAGTTCCAAAAACCTACAACTTCTTTTTTTTTTGTCCCGTAGTAGAAAGCAACAAAGTTTAATGCTTCATACAGAAAATAAAATTGGCTTTTCAGATCAATGAATAAATTAAAGCTGTAAGTTTTGATGAGAAAAATGCAGGAGTACTTGGGGATAAAACCAATCCTTTCTATTTTGTAATGAATAGTGATAAAGTGGATATGTGGGAAGGTTTGGAGTGAGACAGGATATTACACAGTGGAGAGGGAGACTGCTGATTGACAGACAGAAATTTGCAGAGGAGGTGGGTGCGTGGTATGTTGCTGGTATGGAGTTAAGAGCACAGAACCTCAGCTTAGTCTGTCCCTGGTCGTTCTCACATAAATGACTTCGTTTGTCAAGGGAAACCAGCAGCTCTCTGTTCCTAAGTGTAAGAGTGGAGTGATTTTATGGTGTTTGACCTATTAGGAAACAGGTGTTCTCGACAGACAATGTCATATATGTGAAAAGTGAATGAATGTAGCAGGTCTCAAAAGAGACCTGACCAGGTCTCACAAACGTACAATAAACCTTGTTCACTCATCCATACAACTTGCTCCAAATACAGCTTAAATAATTTAACAACTTTTTGCAATGCTTTATAACACCTCGAAAGTATAGAAGTTTACTAGTACCAAGGGTTCAATTGCTTTTTCTTATGAATATGTATAAACTTTCTTGGCCACAAGTATTCACGTTTTTACTGTGATGCATAAAACATAAAATTAATCAGATAATGTCAAAAAATAAGAAATTTGGCTTTTGGAGACAACTGTTTCATCTCACACTGAAAAAAAGTCTGAGGAGATGTCATCAAATCCAGGAGATTTAGTGAAGATATTTTATCTCTCATACTGATAATACAAAATATCTGACAATCATTATGTATTTTTATGAAGCTGTTTATAGAAGCTGCTTTGACAAGATTTATTTACCAATGTCTGCGTGGTTTTGTCATGTTATGTAGCTTGGATTTACTTATGGCAGCTTATTGGTATCAGTGGTGGGAATCAGAGGAGTTTCCAGGTTTCACAAAGTCATTACAAACGTCTTTTGATTATAGCTCTCCCCTCCCCCTATCAACGTGGGGTTGAGGAGCAAATGCTATATGTCATATTTATACCTGGCTGATGATGATTGCAGGGCATTACAGATCATCATTTCTGGTGACCAATATGAAGTGAATATGCTCTGAAGCCACCAGGCTTCTTTATTCTGTTGGATTCAGACATTAACAGATCTACTTTAGCTAGTAAAAATAGCTCGAAGTATCAGTTAACATCATTTAAGATGAATATTGCCTAGTTCTCCAGGGCATTTGTAAGCAGAAAGAAGGCTTTCACCACGTGTTCCAATGTGATGACATGCAGTCATTTGGAACACTGGGTGCCAGCACACAGCAGGAAAACCTCCAACGTCCATGATAACCTGTGTTCTTAAGCAAATTTATTTAAGAAGGAATGTGAGACTTGTCAGCTTCTGAAACCAAAGTGTATTTAAAAACCTGATACAAGAACAATTGCAACTAAATTTTTCCCATCATTGTTTATACCAGTTTATGTCCCCTTACTTTCTATGTTCATGTAAAATATTCTGCCTTTGTCTCCTGTACACAGTAATTTATAATTGAAGAACTTCCTTTGACATCAACTGATTGCCTCAAGCAACCATAAAGTACTTGCACACATACGAACTGATTCCAGCAAGTGAGACACTGCACATAAGGATTTTTTCATTTATTAATCCATTTTTCAAAAGTGATTGTTACTTAGACTAAGCCAACAGTGTTAATTCTCTTCAATGCGTTCTGGAATAAGGTTTTGCCTTCTGTATTCTGTATACATTATTACTTTATACATTTGAGCAGTTAATTTGAGCTTAAGTGAGAGATGAAAAAGTTTATTTGAATCTATTGGAGCATGCATAAAAGTATGCCAAATAGTAGCTATTTAATTGTTCTGAAGTTTTGTTTATGTTTTATTTTTGTAACTAATCTTCCTTGTCTGTGGATCCTCCAAGTCTATAGAAACTAAGAACATACTGAAATTTTTACTTCTAAAAAAAATTTTCCATGTACGAGAAGTTTAGGGGGCTAGATGACAATCAAACACTCAGAAAGACAGATACATTTTTGACAGTATGACAGTCAAGATTTGCTGACTTAAGCTATTCCCAAATGCCATAGTGTTTAAAGGAAAAAAAAAAAACTTGGTTTTTTTTTTTGACTAATCTTTTTCTTACTTAACGTAAGTGTTTATAAAAAGTCGAGTCATGCTAATCTCTGTAGTATAAAAAGGTAAGTAGTCAAAGTATCAGCAAACAACTCACAGGAGCCTGTTCCAATATTGGATCTAATATTAGTTCTGTTCGGTCTGTTTATTTTTGTGTGCTTCAGACTATGAGTTTTTATCCCAGTGCAAGCACAGTTCATTTTGGAAATACTTATTGAAAAATCCTTTTTGTGCTATCTTCTGCTCTTGTAAGCTAGCTATAAAACAAATGGAAATGTAGTGAGCTAGCTAGTTTAACTAGCTAAGCTGTTAATGCACAAGATCAGCAGTTCCAAGATTTCTTCCAAGATTTCTTTCTTTATCTTCTCTGTTCATCTTTTATGGATGCAAGGATGAACAAAAGTTAATAACACTGTAAGACTTCTGGCAAAACAAGGTAAATTAGCAAAGGAAAGATTGTCAGTCTCTTCCATTCATTATTTTGCTTAAAAAAATTCTATTCCCATCTCTGTCTCCAAAATAGTGACTAGTCAGGATTTTCTCACTAGATAAGGGGGAAAAAAAAAGTCAAACAAATTGCATTTATGTGTTTGGAGTAAAAGGCATAGGAAATTATTATAAGTACTTTCCCTGACAGTTATTTCAACATTTATTCAGTTGATATTACTATGTCTGTAGATACTTCAACATATTGTGAGAACTGCTTTGTCATGTATGTTCATTATTAAGTAACTGTTTAGGTGGGGCTAAAACACATGAACAAAGGTCCAGCTGAAAGGTGTTTGGTGGGTTTTATGTTTGTTTGGGGTTTGGGCTTCCCCCCCCGCCCCCAAGGAAACCTATTTATATTTGACCTTGTTTATTAAAATGGTTCTTATGAATCTCTTTTCTGGATGGACACTCAGACCTTGAAGTATAACTCCTGTTCTGCTTCAGTGTTTGAACTTGTTTTGATTTCATTTAAACTGGCTAGGAAAATGAAATAGTACAATATGGATTAACTGATAGACTGATTTTAATAGTTTCTGAGTTTTCTTCCAATAATTTCTTTGAATACTGTGAAAATGTGAAGAATGAGAAAATTATGTTAGATAATTCAGTTTGGCATCTGCATTAATGTCATGTGGTCTCTGTATAAGCAGCTATAAACACATGCTAGTGCCAATGCATATATTATGAATAATTATGGTGTATGTTTTGTAGAATAGTCTTTAAAATTTAAAATTATTAAGACTTGAGCGACAGCCCTCCTGTACTCTGCTTCCTTATGCGCCCACATAAAACTAGACTGTTGGATTTGCAGTACATGGTATTTTCCTCCCTTGTATTTGAACAACCATGAAGTCACAATAAAAATTAAAAGAGAGGTGAGAAGGAATAAATTCTAAATTAAGGAGAAAAAGAGGAACATAGTTAATTGCTTTTGAACAGCCTGGAAGCAGGAAGCAGCTTTGCTCTCCAGCTTTCCAGTCGAGCTTTGGATCAAAGTTCTGAGGTGAAGCAGGCAGGAGGAGGCCACGTTGTCCTCTGCATCTCTGTAATTAATAGATAAAAAAAGCCAAAAATAGCTAAAAGAAAGTATTTTTATAACCTAAAACTTTGTTAGAGTCTACTTTTCTTGTAATTTTCAGTTTAGCCTTATAACTACATTTAAGGACTTGGAACTGGTATATCTTTTCATGAACTTCACCAACAGAGTGACTGTGAGAACCATTTCTTTCTTTTTGGCAAGCACATCAGTGCCTTGGTGCCTGCTTCCTGTAGGAAGGACAGCTCTGTAGTAATCTTCCACATTTTCACACTGGTTATTTTGAGTTATCTTGTGATCCTAAAGGATTAAATGGGATGTTTGAGAGGCAGGAAAAGAGGGATTTTTAGACTGTGGACAACAGTCTAAACACTGTGGACAACGAGTAGAGAGGAACTTAATGAAATTCAACAAGGGTAAATGTAGGGTCCTGCATCTGGGGAGGAATAACCCCATGCATCAGTACAGGTTGGGGGCCGACCTCCTGGAGAGCAGCTCTGTGGAAAGGGACCTGGGAGTCCTGGTGGACAACAGGATGACCATGAGCCAGCAATGTGCCCTGGCGGCCAAGAGGGCCAATGGCACCCTGGGGTGCATCAAAAGGAGTGTGTCCAGCAGGTCGAGGGAGGTCATCCTCCCCCTCTACTCTGCCCTGGTGAGGCCGCATCTGGAATACTGCGTCCAGTTCTGGGCTCCCCAGTTCAAGAAGGACAGGGATCTGCTGGAGAGGGTCCAGCAAAGGGCTACAAAGATGATTAGGGGATTGGAACATCTTTCATATGAGGAGAGGCTGAGGGACTTGGGTCTCTTTAGTCTGGAGA
>VZSZ01001095.1:230198-271604 GCA_013398815.1 Ibidorhyncha struthersii
GTGATTCTGTAACAGAACTTCTTAGGATGCATTATTTGGTTAACGATCCCTTAGAAACTTCTTTTTCTTCCTAAATAACTTACATCAGGAAGAGAGTTTGCATGGTCAAGGGCATTAAAAGTGTCTGAGGATCCAAAAGTAGACCCTTTATTAAGATCATTGGAAATTTAATTTAGCATATCTCATACTCTAGCAGAAAGAATTACCCAGCAATATATGGCAATCTTAAATTTAGGAAAAATTTTCTTTTGGAGCATAAATGTGACAATCGCTTCAAGCCAATATGAGCAAAGATATTCTGACTAGGTATCTTTGGCTTTTCCTTTATCTAGAAAAAAATTGCATCTTTCTAAGGAAGAAAAGTGTGCATTTGTGTGGATGAGAAGAAAGATGAATTCTTTACTTCCCCCTACAACTGACCACAGGAATCCCTGAAGTATGGAAATAATAACAAGACATATTAGTTCCAATGACATTACCACTGAAATTATAGTCTTTTGTAAGACGCTTGCTTTCTTAGGTTTCCTCTGCTATATGAATGCCAGTAAGGCAAACACTTGAAGGTTTTTCCATTGTAAATGCAAAGATTTTATTTTCCCAGACTGTCCTTAAGAAATCAGTTTGCTCAAGAGTATCAAAGCTACTTAGGCTTTTTACCCTGGGAGATCTCAATTCTGCTCACAGAGTGGACTGAATAATGATTTTAGATTTTTCCCCCAACACTGGAAAATTATTGATTTCACAATTAACATGAATTTTTTGATCTATTAGTGTTGTTTTTGAAAGATAAAGAACCCACATCGATATCTGCCTACAATAGATGGCAAACATGAAAGGGTTTGTGGACTCAGTGAAACATCACAGTCCTTGTAGATTGCCCGTGGATATAGCCTATCACATTCTTAACTCATTATCTTACTGTCTCAACCTCATTTAATTGTGTATTTCTTCAGGTACATCACTATTTGTCACCTCAGTTACAATTTTTAGAATAACTATTAATTTTTTTTTTCTTTCTCTTCCCTTTGCTCCTATACGAAGTGTTCAACATCTCTTAGCAGTCTGCCCTCCACTAATCCTACCACATTTGAATACCTAAGCAAAACTGGCTAATAGATGTCGTCTTGCTCTGCACACCATTTAAAAAATCTTACTTTCTCCTAGTTTAGAGTGCCTCTGATCTTTGATCCTAAAAAAGGGTCAGAGTACAGAAAACGAAAGCAGTCATTTTATAGTATTTCTCTTTCATCCCTGGAAACTTCTGAACCTTCTTGTCAAGCCCCGTCAAACTTGACAGAGTGGTAACAGTCTCAGAGAAAAGTTAATCCCCACAGGTGGTGTGAAAATTCAACAGAGAGGAAGATATAGGTCACTATCACCCTGGACAAGCCAGGTTTAACTCAGTTCTTACACATGCTAGCTCCTTGGTGAAATAAGGTATATTTTGGTCAACTGATTGTCACCAATTAACATATGCAGAACTTTGCCTCAGATGATTCTCAATCCGTGACATTTCAGGAATCCTGCTTGGTGAGGGTTTTGTGATGGATTTGTCTAGGTCTTTTTCCTTGTAAAACCTCCAAAGAATTAAAATAATAATAATAAAAAACTTTTAGCCTCAAAAAGCCATGTTTTATTATAATGTGAACTTAAAAACTTATCTGTTTAAATAACAACCTAAAGTGACTAGTTAAAACACAAAATAAAACAAAACAAAAACTTTTTATATAGAGGTAGTCTTTTGCCCATGGTTTCGTAGTAGAACAGATTCTTGCTTCAAGGCTCAGTTTCACCAGTTCCATGTCTTTCTGAATTACAGCACACTCAGTCCCCACCAACCTACAGGAAGGTTCCTTCTGTCGCATTCTGATACTGGGCTGTAAGTCCCTCTTCTTTTTTTTTTTTTCTTTTTCCTGCTGCAGGTTTCCTGCTCAGTTACTACACTCTGTGACCTCTGTCCCCAGAGTTTGCTTTGCCCCTACCTAAAGCAAGAGCAACCCTCAAACAAATTCTTTTGACTCAGTCATTCTTTGTAAGGGAACTTAAAAGACAAACTGAGCAAAAACATATAGTGTCTATCATATCTTATCAGTAGGTACGCAGACGGAACAAGGAAGGACAAGGAGATTGCAGAAATAAAGAAGTTAGAGGAACAATGGTATGTATTTATGGGGACCTGTTTATGATAAATTATAGCGAACTCTGGATGAGGCAATACGGTCTTCAATTAAGAAGTTTTAGTAAATAGATTAAAAATCGCAGAAAGTATGAATCAAAGGGAAATAATTCACAGATCATACTTCTTGATGTTAGATTTGCTTTTTGAAACTGTAGATAGGAAATTGTGTGATCTATAGAACAGGGTAATAGGATGTTCTTCTAGGAATAAAACTACTAAGCATAAAGGTAATTAAGAAAAAATATTCTCTGTTCTGAGCCTTTATTGTCCTAAATGCTGCACCCTGAAAACCTCCCGCATCCTTCATCTTTGCAAATTGTAGCTTGCCATTAGAAGAGAGTGATATCTTGCCTGCGCTCACCCAAGCTGTCTCAGTTCAGATGTGCTTTAGCATGATTAGCACCCTGCACTCTGCCTTCCTATTACAGAGAAGTATCCAAGAGGATAAGGTGAATGTGGTATTTTTGCTGCTTTCTCATAACTCAATTAATAGTAAATAGAATTAAACTTGAAGAGTTTCAGAATGTTCTGCAAGGAAGAGATGAGTCTAGGAAGATCAAAACAGCTGCAACAATATGCAGGAGCCAAGATTTTAGGTGCAGAAACTTAATGAGTCAGATCTACTTTATGCCCTGTCATTTGGCATGACGGTCCTGTTGAAGTTGACCACCGCAATAAGCTGCTGCATAATTCTCACCTGACAGTTACACCCTTGTTGCAGTGACTGGTGCTGCTAAAAAATGTTGCTGAAACAAGAGAAACAGCTTTGGATATGCATGAGCAGACGATGCCAGAACAGGCAAAGAGCTAGAGGCACTGTGTATGAACTTCTCAAGAAACTGGAGAATGAAGCTCTTGTTCCCTATGAAAAATCAGGCTCAATTCCACCCGTTTTAGGCAAAACAGAAAAGGGAGTAAAAAGATGTGCAGGTTTGACTCAGTCCAATGTTTTGAAATATTCTTCGCCCCAGCCCCCACTTCAAACAAACAAAAAAACTCCACAAGCCGGATTCCTGATACTTCTAACTGAAGAATTTGAGCTGCTTGGGTGCCAAAACATAATCAGAAAGCTATGAATAACTAGCTATCTCCCTGACAAAGGAATCTAGTCTGTTATTTGTGCCGCTGCCTCTCCCTCTCTCTGAAACTTCTCCAGGCATTTAGTTGGTAGCCTGTCTTGGGGATTCTGAGGTAATTTCCAGTCTCTAACTCTTAGTGTTTTTATCCTAAACTCTAAGTATCCAGTAACACTGGCATTTGTGCCTTAGTTCAAATACACTTTTATGCTGACATTTTGTATGAGGTATCTCACCAATACAGGCACCCGTACAGTGGCATTGAGGATTTCCTTGCTGGTTACAGGGATGGACAAAACCAAAAGAAATACAGCACATCCACTTTAGAGTAGTATGTCAAGTGAAAATAATTCCTCTAAGGCTGAGAGGATCCCCAGAGCATAGCGGTTCAGAATAGGAAAAGCGATACAGCCTTGCATCCTGCAGTGTGAACAGCATTCTTATGATATATTCTGTTCTTCTTTGATGGTTCCACTTTTATTTCCCCTTTCTACATACATAATTTATCGCTTTGTAGTAGGTGGAAGTGTGATGTTGCATAATTTGTTTAGATTTTCCAGGGGACTAATAAAATGGATTTCCTTCTTTTGTTTTATGGATAAGTACTAATTTATGTTTTTAACAGAACCTGAGTGACATGTAGTGAATGATGTATGATCTCCATCTAGTGTAAAAAGACCCATAAACAGTGCTCGAAAACTAGCATCCCATTCTTTGCAAGATTATATGCTTGCTGCTGTACAGGCAGCATCCAGTTGATTTATAGCAGGGTTTGCACCTAAGACTATTAAGCAGGAAAAGTGTGAGCCCTGCTGCAAGTAACAAACAGTGATGCCTCTAGTTCACCCCTAACAGCTTCCCTGGAGATGCTGCCTTAAAAAGGTATAAAAAGCATACTGTGCCGTGTAACTTATCTACTTAGTTAGGTCTGTTCTTCGTGAAGATGTGCAGTTAGGTGCTCATTTACTCTTGAAACACTGGTTATAAGCTTCAAAAGTGGTGTAATTTAACGCAGCCTGTTGAAGTAACTTGGCTCCGGAGTTTGAAAAGCCCTTGTTGTGAAAAATCTTTTTAGCAGCTCAGGGCTACTTGTCTCCTGACAGTTTGGAATTTTCAGCCAACTGCTAGGCATGGCTTACCATAGAGTAATATGTTACATCAAATTAATACTGAAACACTACAAGTATAGATAATATTAAGAAAGCTTTAAAGAGGGCTTCAGTTGCTTTATGTGATGAATTGCATAGTGGGAAGAAAATATGAGCTATGCCATAAACTGCAGTCAGCTTCTCAAATAGTGATTGTCTATCTAATACGAAAACCAGACTTTATCATTGTGTAAATTACTCTTCCAATCTACTGACTGCAGTTATGACCACCCTGTTGTTGGTCCCATTCCTGCTTTATCGAGGAGCTGTGCAAGTGTTTTGGGTTAAGGTTCTCCTACACTTTCATACTTTTCATTATATTTATGCAAAACTTCCAGTTGTGTGTTTAATTGATCTTCAACTAAACAAATTGATCTACAACTAAACATCTTCCCCACAGTGGAAGAACATGCACTCTGTGTGTGTGTGTCTTCACAACTTCTCTTAGTAATCTTATAAATGTTGTGCAGATGGTGCTATGCTGTTCCCGGACAGGCTACTTCAGGGGAAGGATTGTCGCTAAACTTAAGCATTCAGAAGAGAAATGAACTTATCTTTCAAAGCATTCTATATATACAGCAAACTCACAACTCAAGCAGCTCAACAGGACTAGAGAATACATCTGGATGAGAGTTTTCCATTAACATCTGAGTTCAAGTCATTATATTTGCTGAGCGGAAGTTGTCCCAGAATTTGGTCAGTCTCTATAAATCTGTTTAGATTTTAGAAGCATAAGATTGGGTTGCATTTGGGGGATGGAGACAATATAGAACAGAACGCTCATCAGTATGTTAAAAAAAAACAAATAAAAAAAAAAGGAAATCATAAAATGGATGCAAACATCTTGTATGTTCTCAGAAATTGCTATCAGCTTTATTAACTCAATATGAGTTAATAAAGTTCTCTAATAATTTTGTTTTAATATCTCTAAAAAAATCAAATTCCATTTTCTTGCCCTTTGTTGACATGCTTCCTGTACGGTGTGGGGCAGGCTCTGTTCTGCACTAAAGACAAAACTTGTTTTCGCGTTAATCTTAACTAGGACAACATTAACACCAGCTTGTTATTTAGGAAAGAAAATAAAGAAAAAAAAAAGAAGAAAAAAAGAAGTTATTATAACCACACTTCTGAGTGATTTTACAAATGCCTTGGAGGACAAAAAAATTTTTCAGCAGTCCCTTGGGTTGTCAAATATTAATCCCCTCAGTCATAAGCACTCTGTCTTTCTGGTTTTAATCACAGTTGCAAGCACTTCATGCCTTGTTAGTGCTTTTGAATCTAAAACTGCAATACAGATTACTGTGCTGTAACTCAGAGCAGCTCTGAGAACAAACATTTTAGGGTTTAGAATCCTTAACACGTTCTTTACCATGTGTATCCTTTTCTTTACAAAGGGAAACGCTGTCTGCAGTGCCTGTGAGAAAGATAAGTGTCAAAGGTTTTCCATGACCAGTTTCAGGGAGGATGGAGGACAGTTGCACTTGCTTTTAAAAAGCAGTTACAAAGAGAATAGCTTTGAGGGAAAGGGTTGTTTTTGTATGTAGAGTAATGATTTGCTGATTCCTGGAAACTTATGTTAGCTATGAGCAGGAATGCCTGTCTAGAGCCATGAATCACATTTTGAATAACCAGAAAAAGGAAATGAAAGCTTTTGGATGTGTTTTTGTGCTGCATGATGCCCTTAATAACATGCTGTAGCTTTTGGTCAGCCCTGAAGTGGTCAGGCAGTTGGACTAGATGATCATTGTTAGGTCCCTTCCAACTGAAATTATTCTATTCTTTTCTGTTCTGTTCTAGGACCTTCCAAAACAGTTAGATCTCTTTTCAAAGTCAGGTTTTAAAACAATACTGTTGAAGAGCTCTCTTTTTTTATTTGTGAGAGAGATTGTATTGTATTGGTATTTACTTATTTCTGCTAGATGGGGACCAAAGTTCTCGTTTTCCTTATTTTTTGCTAACTAGTGACTCTATTGGAAAATGTTAGTAAGCTGAAAATATGCTTCATAAACTTTTCAGAAGATTTCCCCACTGAGTATATCTGGCCTGATTTCTTATGCCATTGCCATTGTGTGAACACAGAAAAGGACGTAGTTAATCCTTGGCATTTTCCTGAACACATCTGTAAGCAAATGAACTCATTTCTGGAAGCTGGACTTAGTATTTCCTCTTTGAACTTTGAACTTCTTATATAGTGTAGAGGATTGTTAACTATAAGGTAGGCAAAAAAATACCTGACAAGGAGAAGATGCTTGCAGTATACACTCATGAATTTAACATGGACTATGACTGTGATCTTTTTCAGCAGTTCCAAATGGAGCTGGGGGCAGGTTCAGGACTTGTGAATATCTGTTAGTAGTCCTGTTGTGAGTTTAAGTTCATTATTCTTATGACAAGAAAAATGCTTCTTGGGACTAAAAAACTAAAATTAATTGTCTGTGTTCATACAATTAAATACTCATTATCTCCAGAGTCAAAATAGCACAGACATAATCCTACCTCTGAAAATCAAAAATTGTGCTGTTTAGTTTCTTATGCCATGACACTCAGCTGTGAGACAGTCGCTGTTTTATTCAGCTCTGCTCTTGGTCCCCTTGGTCACTATGGACAAATTATGTAGTTTCAGTCTCCAGTACTGTCTACCCACGTCTCTGCTTATTCTTCGTGTTCTACAGTTTCCCTACTTGGGTAGGCTGGTAGAATGTTTTCATGTCGCAGAATCTATACTCGGATAACTTCATTACTCATGCACTGCCCTCAGAGATGTTCTGATTCAAGGAGAGCGTACAAATAAATCTTCTGTTATTGAATCTTGTGTACTGAAACATATTAGAATGGTTTGTTTTTCCCCTTGAAACTTTAAATGCTGCAATGCGCGGGCAGAAGAGAATTAGCAATGAAGCATTAAACACAAAAGTAAGTTAAAAACTTTGTATAATGTCATGGAAGTACTCCCTGTGCCTGAGTGATTCAGTCATTGGTTCTGTTGTTGTTTGGTAGGATTTTTAACCTTTTCTAATGGAAGAGATATTTTACGTCTCTTCCCTTTTAAGTTTACATAGACTTTGTACATGTGTTGCAGATGGGCAAAGTCTGTGGGTGAGAAGTAAACAACTTAATCTGTCTGTGTGTCCTTGGACTGTCTGAGAAAAACAGATGCTTAGGGCTTAATCCTAAAAGATGGAACAAGTGTTAATTTTTATATTGCAAGCTTGGAAATACTACACCTGTGCAAGCAAGTTTTGCAATTGTAAAGCAGAACCATTATGTTTGATACTATATTATCTTTTACTATGCATTTGTGAATGCTGGGGGTTTTGACAAATGTATCTTACAAACATAAAGTATCTCTCTGAATAAAAAAATGTGGCTTTAGATAATACTATAGAATGAAATATATGGGAATCTTAGAAGAGATGTACGCCTGCAGCTTCTGTCAGCAGAAGTTGCTGATAATAAATGAAAAGAATGGGAATGATTGATTTGTCTTACAGGTAGGTGGGTAGGGTGCTTTGCAAAATCATAGACACTGCATCTTTAATAGATCAGAGGTAGGTCACAATAACAGCTGTGGAACCGCTGATCTTAACTGTCAAGTGCTTAGAAGGTAACAGAGGAGCAGAGAGAGCACTTTAATTTTTGGGCACAGAAAAAAAATACATATATTTATATATAAAAAATCACAGCACACTGATAATTCCTTAATCAAATTGCACAAATCACAATTCAATTTCAAAACCAGGATAACGTTTCTGCTGGAGAGAAACCTATCTATGTTGGTACAGTTCTGAGGTTTCTGTTTAACAGAAAGCCTTAAAGAAGGGAAAGATATTTGTCATTAAGCTCAAAAAAATTTATGTTGGGATCTTAAACTCAGATATAACCTTTTGAGCTTGTAATGTGCAGTGAAAAGTGTTCTAAATTACTTTTGCCTGCAAACAGATTTGATAAGGTGCTGGAAAGCAGATGTTTGATTGCATAAAATAAGGGAGTCACCAACTTTAAAGATATAAAAAAAGATTAATATGATGCAGGGATGAGATAGGATATGCATGCCACAGTACTGAAATTTGATCTCAATGCAATGCTTGGGATTTAAGCTGCCTGGAGCAACTTGCAGCATGCAGCTTTGTTACCTAATTTCCCTTGTATTTTCTGAGAACAAGTAAGAGTTAAACTTTCACTAAACTTTACAGTGTGTATGGCATGTTCTCTGGTCTTTGCTTTTCATACTAGCTAGTTTATCTTGATACTGACTCATCAGGTGCTTCACAAGAAAATGCGTCCTCACAACTCTTACCCAATCATAATGTGCTCAGAACAATCACCTACAAAGTGGGCAAGAAGACAGAGCAAAAGAAAGTATAAAAATTGAAATATTATGGGTCAGATTTGCCTGGTATGACTTTTATTTACTTCAGTGAAATTACCTGGTGTAATCTGGTCCACTAGGGGAAAGAATGCCAAATTGTGCATATGTAGGAGCTTAGCATAAGGCTACATAAAAATAATGGTATGAAGAATAACAATGAACATGAAAAACTAGGACAAGGTCTTGATGACTTTTTGCATGAATATGATGGAAATATTCATTTTATTCTTGGTTATGGGAAGTTATATAAAGAGGAGCATAGACTGACTTCTGAATGATGAGAAAAGCAGTGGCTGAGTTAGTTTCTAAAACTTTGAAGGGTAAATGAAGGACAGGGAAAAACATTTAGGAGGAAACGAAGAGGTAAATTGCAAGGAAGGATGACAAGGAAAAGGGAAGAGAATACAAAACTCTCTACCCCCATCTCATTTCACTTAGTTTATATATAAATACCTGGCAAATGAAAGAGTAAAATTAGTTTTGAAGAGAGGATTTAAGCTGTATTGATGGGAAAAAAAGTATTTATGTTAATGTGCTGAAGGAAAGGACAGGTTTGTGGAATACTCATGATGAATCAGTTAATTGAATGCTAGTTCTCCTAAATATTCAATTATTAATATTCCTGATGCTGACTTTCTCTCTATGAAATGCATTTGCTGTCCTAGACAGGATAGGGCTCTTGGCAACCAGGGAAGAACAATTGATAGATATACATCAGTATGGAAATTGCTCATTTTATGTGTTAGAAAGAGAGGGAGCATTTTTTCTTTTGTTAGGAAATGTTTTTCTTGTTGCAGAAGGTTCACTGTTCCACAATAGAGAAATAAGTAAAAAAGCAGAGAGAGGAAAGACCATGGAAAAAGATACAGAAGGGAGGGAGGGGAAGGATTTTTCATAAGACAACCATTTATTAGATGAATAGTAATAAAAATAAAAAGGCTTTGAAAAAGAATTTGCACAGTACTTCGGCTGTGCTCCCAGCAATATTATCCATATACAGAGGAGTCTTTTTTGCATGTTGTTTCTCAGAACTGGAAGTTCTTAAGGAAATGAGTCGCTACCAGAAGAAAAGAACAGCACTACAGGAAAAAGAAACTTATTTTCTTAAACTCAGATGGAGTTCAAAGCACATTTATCTTTTGACAGTGTAAAAACATAATTGGATTCAGCCTTTCAGCTCAAGAGAGTCTCCAAGAGAAGACTTTTATTCACATGTGATTCAAAGTGCATTTATCTTTTAGCCACATACAAACTGCTCAATCCAGCTTTTTTGGACTAAATGACCTTTTTCAGGGAATTAGGAACATTGAAGAGCAGAAACAGCATTTCAAATAACTCTTATTGCAAAGTGGAAGTGTATGTCTGGGTCAAAAGTCAGCTGTCAGCAAGATTCCCCATAGCTGAGGACACCAGTGGTTGCATTCTGAAGGATATATGAATAAAATTATTTTCTCAAAAAATGAAAGAAATGTTTTTCATGCTGAGAAAACTGTTAGGATTGTAAATAAAAAGTACAGGTAATAAAACACAGGTAATGCAGGGAAGCACGTACAGAGAAAATACACTGAAAAATTTCATGTTTGAAGTTCAGTTGGTTGAATGGGGAAGAACAAAATCACTTTAAGTATTGGAAATAAAATACTATTAAAGTAAACATGAAAATGGTTGAAAAATGCTGACTAAAAGAGTTTTGAGAGAGAACAAAGGGTGTACTAGGAATTCCTAAAGAAGTTTTTATAGTATTTACTTTCTTAATCTGAGACTCTAATTCTGTGCTGTACTATAAAGCCTCTGCTTTGAAGCACCGCACTAATATTAATGTTAGGGATTAGTTGGGGTCTTGTGGATTTGCTTTTCAGTTTTGAGGTGGGGTTTTTTGTTTTCTTTTTAATAATGGGTCTTTGCATTACGGTATCACATTAGGTGCACAGAGCAAAACCAATATATTTTTCTGAGTGTTTTGGATCACAGGACAAAGTGATGATCCTTTCCCAGAAATCTCTCGGGTGGAGACAAGAGATGGGTGTGTGTAGTGAGGAGTTAAAGGAAGCAATAAGGAAAAATTGATAGATGTTATAAAATAGATATTTTTTTTCTTAAATTACTATTATCTCACTATTAAATTCCAAAACACGACAGTGACTAGGCTGCTGGTAACCCTAATTGATCTGTTTGGTTTCTCAGGGCAGTCTCATAGCTTTTCAAGCCCTGAGTGTTATTGTCTGCTTTTTATATTCAAAGCAATGAGATGACTGCTAATAATGATATAATTCTCACACAGTAAGGCATACACCAATGAACCCAAGGCTAATTTTCCAGGTCTGATCAAGAAAGATGAAAAGAATTCACACATACACAGATTAGAAGGGTTCATCTTTCTCTTTTTCCTTTTAAAAATCAATCCTTCATAAAAGCAGGACTGAAGTTCCTGATGGGCTTGGTTCTTCAGACACAGAGTATGATTATTACAAAGGTGACATAGATGCTAAGCAACCCACAAAACTTTGCAACTGGTTTAATAAAACAGAAAATTATTTAAAATTATTTACGTGATTTTCAGAAAAATCATATATAAGCAAATTCCAGCTTATTAATTAATGCAGTTCATCTTCATGGCTTTGCGCTCTGGTTATTTTGAGCATCAAAATGAAATTAATGCTTCGTGTTTATATGGTGTCTTATTTAACTTCTCATTCTCAGACCTTTGGAGTTCAATGTAGAAAAATGGTCAAGAGCAACTTTACACACTATACCTTTAAGGGTAAAATAGTTGTAGCCATTAAATTACTCCTCTAGGATCTCTCGTTCATCTGGTAGAAAGTAATTACTTATTTCAAAGGTCAAACATTGCTTGTGGCAGGGTCCGTAACATGTATCTTTCACTTAGTTAGGATGGAGGTACCTTAAGCACAAGCCTGAAACCACATTCATTTCTGTGTTTTATCTCTAGCCTGATGGATCTTCATTGCTATCTGCAGGAATAGGAATGCCCCTGGTTCAACTGAAGGAAATGTGGAAAATGTTTGATTAGCTCCAGTTCCTAGTGATGAATCTGGTTACTGATTTACAGCTCAAGCTTAACAGTCAGTCTACAGAGATGAGTAAAAATTTCCATACTCACAGTCTCCATTACTTCTTGGAACTGCAATGTACTGACTTATTGTTAATACAAGTTCTATTGCTTTCCTTCTAGTTATTTAAATAACATCTTACATAAAACCTCTTTTTACACCCTTCTTCTTTTACTTCAAGCCAGAGCAGTTTTCACCTACAATTTCAGTTTCTGATTGGGATTACTTTCACATCTCTCTCATTGGTATTGTTTCCATTTACCCACATTCTGTCATATCTCATCTTACTTAAGTAATTTTTTTTTTTTTTAGCTTCCGCTTAGACGCTTATTTTGTTTTTTTTTTTTCTTTCCATCTGTGTAGTTTGTTTCTCTGGGTCTTAACTACTTCCATCTTATTTGTAGTCTCCAACTGGAGTAACTGCTACCTCATTTTTACTTACTTAGGTTTTGACATATTTCATGAAGTCCCAGATGCATCCTGTTTGCTGTTGCCCAGCAGGTTTCTGACTTTTTGTTCAGAAAAAAAAAAAAAAAAAGGAGGTGCATTACTTTTTTGTGTGTGTTTGTTATTTTCATGTTTTCAATTGAAACTACTTTTTGTTTTGTTTTGTTTTTTTAAGTGTAGATTGTACATGCAGCAGTGTTGAACAATCATTTTCCTCTTCTTGGCAGTTTTATTTGCTGCCTTAGCTGGATGATACATAGAAGATGGGATTAGGTCTAATGTATGTATATATTATTTGTGTGTAGTGTACTGATAGGGAAACTGTTGTTTGTCTTCCCTTTTTATATCATATATGAGTTACTATCAATTCCTTTTACTTTCTGGGTTTTTACTTTTCTGTCTTAGACATGACTCCTCATTACACTGCTGCCTATTTACTGCCAACTCTACTTGTCTGCTTTTGTTTCTATTATTTAGTAGTATTGTGTCAAACCAGAGCTTTAAGGCAAAATTTGAAGAAAATCATACTTCTGAAAGTATATCTTCTGTGTTTCCTGATATGCAGCTGTAAATCTAATATTTTAACAGTTCCACCTTCAATAACTTCTGCAATTCTTGCTGAGCTTATGTGACAAAATATTAACTGCAGACATTATTCATTTAACTTGGTGTCTGTGGTGTTAGCCAGACCCTGTGAAACCACCATGACACTTTTGAAGTTGGTACTTTGTGGAAGTGTACTATAAAATGTTGGTCTACTGCCTTAAATATCTACTGGTAACAAAGTTTCTCAACCAGTTTTTAGATGTTAGTTTAGCTGATGATTCACCATCCATTATTGTATTGTCTCTAGTTTTTTTTCTAATGAAGAGTTAAGGTTGTTTTTTAAAAAGGATTTATAGTTTTGAAAGTAGCACAGAATGTGTTAATTTAATCAATTCTTATTTTAAATAGACTCCATTGCAGTGGTGAATTGCTCTCTTCATAGAGGAAAGAATGATTTTCTGTTAATTGCTATGCCACGTTGGATGGAGATGTTTGAACAAGCCCTATTCTTAAAATAATCAGCTGTGATATTAAATACTGAAGAGTAGGTAGAATCCCAACAGTCACAGTCCACTTAAAAAGATTTATGGGTAAAGGAGAAGTCTGGCTAAAACCAGCTCTTTGTCCCCAAAATATGTTAAGTCCTCAACAGTTAGAATGGGGTTTCTTTACTTTATATAAATCAATCAAATTATTTCAAGAGACCTAAATAAGTTCT
The DNA here is from genome assembly GCA_013398815.1 of Ibidorhyncha struthersii. Classification (NCBI taxonomy): domain Eukaryota; kingdom Metazoa; phylum Chordata; class Aves; order Charadriiformes; family Charadriidae; genus Ibidorhyncha; species Ibidorhyncha struthersii. The sequence goes on from VZSZ01001095.1 coordinate 243,753, forward strand.
GGTATTTCAGTAGTTATTCAAAAAGCCAGGATGACTCTATGGACTCAGAGAAACAAAATTTTTGTCAAAAGCAAAATGCCTACACAAAATTGTTGCCAAAAATTAAATACAATGTAAAACTGGTAAGCCAGCCTGGGTTGATTTAGAAGAGATGTTTCCTTTGTAGAAGACTATCCATTCAGCCATAAAGACATGCGTATATAGTGCGTTTCCTATGCTTTTTTAAGACTACTGTCTACAGTGGAAGCTCAGATGCCATTCACCCCCAAAAAAAACAAAACTAACATTACAAGTCTGAAGTTTTGGCTTCTTTACAGAAGCGGTGTTCAGCCAGGCTTGCAAAGGAAAAAAGTTCTTTGTTGTTTTGCTTGTTTTGGTTTGTTTAAAATTTGTCTCTCTCTTATATAATGTGAGATCTCCTTCACCTCTAAGTTTCTGTATTGAAAATCAAATGTTATGTGCCATAGAAAAATGAATAATTGACCTGTCTTTATTTAAACATGAACAAGGCGGTATTCTGAGGATGTTAAACCACTCATATTAACACAATTGAAATTCACAGAGTCACAGAATTTTTAAGGTTTGGAAGTGACCTCTTGAGATCATCTAGTCCACCCCACACCTTTCGCCTCTCAAGCAGGATCAGCTAAAGGAGTTTGTCCAGGATGTGTCCAGTCAGGCTTTGAATATTTCAGAAAGCAGAGAGTCCATAGCTTCTCTGGGTTAACCTGTTTTAGTCTTTGAGCACCCTCATAGTCAAAACATTTTTTCTCATGTTCATGTTTTTTAATTTGTGCCCATTGACCAATTCCATCCTTGATGCTCACACTTGAAGCTCAGACACAAATTAATTGCAAGGACAGAAATGTAAAGATACTTATATTCATCTGGTATTTCCTCTAAGTTCATAGGTTGTGTGGAATTTCTTTGACTTTCTTCTAGTCCTTTTTTATCCAGTAAACGTGGAGACAGGGAGAAACTGAAACTAAGATTACTAAACCCTAGTAAATTGTATGAGAGATGTATTCACGCAACAAAAAAAATCAGTGCTAAAAATACAGGTATTTCAGTATTTTAACTCTTGTAATAGGTACTGATAGTTTGACACATCACTGCTTAGCTCTCTCCTCTTTCATGCTCCCTGAGGGAGATGAATTCCAGAAATATGTAAAACTTCCAGTTGCAGGACAACAGTAAAACAGCCTCTTCAAAATTATACACATTCTCTGAGTGCTTCTGACAAATAAAGTAGAAACCGAGTGGGTCTGATGTCTTAAAGTGTGATCTATAATCTTAGCACAAAAAGAAAAAACAGAATGATTAACAAAATAAGGACAGGAAAAATATATTTATTTATTGTTGTAATTTATGGTTCAAGTTCGACAAGAAAGCAAAACAAAACCAACACACATCATTTTCTAGTCGTGTTGTCATCTGTCCGTCCCCCCACCCCCAATCTCCATTGTCATAAATCATTGTGCCAGCCTAAAATACTGTAAGTCTATGTATGTCTAGCCATACACCACAGATGGACAAACTTGCCTAAGAGACTTGGCAGTTGGCAAGTGTTGATTTAGGTTGAATTCAACAGTATTGTCACAGAACTAATGCTGTAGTTATATTTTGGGTTTATTCCTGCAAAAATCTCTGCACCTCCTTTTGGCCAGGCAAGATTTTTCAAGATCTTTGGCCTAATATGGTCTCAACTGATTTGTGAGGGAGTATGTATGAGCCAATGCTGAGCTTTTCTAAACACACAGACCTGCCCTGAAGATTATGTGGGATTAGCAGAACAGTTTGAAGAAAAGCCTTGAGGTAGCAATGGTTCCATTCTCTGAAACCATACGTGCTCTGTGTTTCTTTACATACGTGCAATGGTTTATTGGATGAACCACAGTGGCTTGGTAGAGCCTTGTGTTGCACAACAGTAGGGAGTCAGGGCAATAAGGATGATTCTGTCCCTGAGGTCCTGTATTTACATGTAATACAGATCAATCGCCTTCTCTGTCTTCCCTGGAAAAAAAATATGTAACATACGGTTTTCTTAGTTTGTCATTCTGAGGTGCAATGAAGCTTTTCCATCTCTCTGTCCTTCAACACAGTTAGCATCTTTGTTTTTCACCAAGGTAAATGTGAGGTCTGAAAATCTCATATGGCACCTGGTAATGGGTGAGAATCACACTTTTTGCGTGGGATTCAAGACTGGCACCTAATGTTCACTGGTGCTTAACTCCCTATGGCAATAATAGGAATTAGACACCTCACACATATGTAGACTCCTAACTGTAGTCATCCTAATACCGGATGTAGTCCCATCCAAGAACTGTCTCTCTGTTTACACCCATTTATATACCTGGCTTGCATATGACTCCTGAATCTGGCCCACTTACTGCTGATGACACAAATTTAGGTGTAATCTTCACGTCATATCTCACTTAGATTTTGGTTTTCTGAAGAAAATACATTTTAACTTTTTTCTATTATGTTATTACGTTATGTCAAAATGCACTGTCGTAATCACTTGCTGCTCAGCTGTAATGATAATTAATTCATAACCTGTTTGCATCACTTGGAAGAAAACTATTCTTACACAATCTGCTCTCACGGATTTTTTTGTCTTCTAAACATCAATATGAGTTCAAGTCAAAAGATAAAAATGAATACTGAATGCCCGAAATCTAGAAGGAAATTAGTCAAGACTCCTAAAAGGTGTTTCAAAACTAAGAAAAATCTCATTGTATGAAATACTTGATATAAAATGGAAAAAGATTTGAAATGTATCTTACAAATTTCATTGTGGGTTTAACGTATAACTATTTCTGTGATAAATGTGAATATACATGACTTGTTTTGAGAAGGTATGTTTTTAAGGAAGTTATAAGCATATAGGAAAAAATGAAACCTTTCTTTTTACAAAGATAACTTTAGATACTAAACACTTTTTACTGAGTAAAGACAACTTCACATAAAAATAAATTCTTGATTCACTGTGAATTCACCATTCATTTAACTTTTCTGCATATATTAAATAAGGAGAGTGACATTTTAAAAAACTGGAAGAAAATGCCATCCAAATTTGTATAATATCCATTCCCACAGACTTTATACACCTCAGTAATGTCTTAACCACCTGACCATTCTTGAATGTGACTAATCTACATATTGATAGTATAAATTAACATACTTAAAAGATCTAAGAGCAGGTTTCAAAGCAATCTTTCTGGACCTAGGCATCCAGCTTTCAATCATTTTCACAGGCTTATTTGGAAACTCAAATGATACATTTTTCCTTTAGATTATAGTAAAAGAGGTAACTTTCTTCCATGAAAAATAGCTCCCATATATAGCAGTATTTCTCAGATACTCTTTCTTTCTGCACAAGCCCATGAGATAGCATGACCTTAAGTTCCTAATCAATAAATCAAAACTGCTTTCAGATATCATATGCATTGTGACATTTAGAAAGTGTGGCAAGATGAATGTTAGGAATGATTTCTCAGTATAATTTCTATACTTACCAAAATGTCTTCCTCTAGAAAGGAAGACAGATTGCCTTTATTTCCGTTTGAGACTTTAGTTCTCTGTTCAACCTCATTTCAGTCATAAGAAGGGCAAAATGATGATGTCTGTTTTGAAGTCCCAATTACCCTCATTTATGTCAATGGAAAGTTTAACTGTATTGAGGCTTGTTTGTGTTTTAAGCCACTGAAGCACAATCCAAACACTTAAATCTATGGTATCAAAGGCCGTACGCCTTGGAGGTAGATGACATTCTGTCTGTAGCTCTGAATGCAGCCCAAAGGCTTGACCTTTCTTAGCAAGGTATAACATTGTACAGACTTGTCTGTGTCTTTCCCACTGGGAGCTTTAAATAGGAGCCAAGCAATTTTCATTTTCCCTTTTTAATTATTCTATGCTGCAAGTTGGATTCTTGTGGCATAATGTTAATTAGTTGGAAACAAGTGAACTGCAAACTTTTGACACTGCAAGAATTTTTCCTCTGTCCTCTGAGAGTTGTAAGCACTGTAAAAGAAAAAAAAATTCTGTCATTTACCTTTGCTTGTGTTATTTTTCCCTTGTGCAAACTTAAGCTAGGAAAAATCTGTAGTTCATTTTAATGGAAAGTAAAGAAAATGGTGTCAAAAAGTAATGTTTAATTGTTGGTTTTAGTCTAAAAATGCCTATCAGGACACACAACTTATGACACAGGTAAGTAAATTTAGTGTTACGTTCTGCACACAGTGAGCTATTCTGCTACACTTTTCGGAGATTTGGGTTACAAGGGACATCTTGAGATCATGTGGTCCAACTCCCTGGATCAAGCAGGGTTAGCTAAAGCTCATTGTCCAGGAACGTGTCCAGCTGGTGTCTGAACATCTCTACAACCTCCCTGGGCAGCCAGCACGTACTGCTGCATGGGATTATTCCTCCCCTGGAAAAATGAGGATGATTCATGTCACATCACTAGAGATAATACAGACTTTACGCTCAAAAATAAGTACATCAGGTAATTAATATAAGTTTTAGTAAGTAGGACGTTCCCCACAACCCCCCAGTTAGAAGACGGGTGGGGATGTTTTCCTCGTCATTCAAAAGATAAAGAACAGACTCTTTGCCTGGACGACAGGATGTTAAAGGGGTTTCAGAGGTTCCTTTTTTATTGCCTTTTATGTTGTCTAAAATGTCACCCTGTTCATAAGAAATGTTCCTGGTTACTTTAGGTTGAAATACATATTCCTTTGGTATGGTCTGGCTTCAACCAGTTCACGTTAGGTAGCTGTGGGGAAAAATATAATTGAAAATAATTTAAGTTCAATGACTAATATTTTCTTTAGTTGGGGTACTTTCAGTTATTATTATCAGTAGGTAGCTGGATGTAGTTTTAGATTTAATTTGTCCAAGAGAAGTGAGATCATGTGCAATATGTGTCATAGGGAGATGACATTTGGTGTGTCTATACTGTGTAATGCTGTGTAGGAATATATGTATTGTCCTAGAAACAATTAGATGGAGTGGTGCGCAGCTGTGCTTTCGGTCAGCTGTTTCAGGTTGAACTGTCAGCTCTGCTTAGATGTATGATGCTTCAGCACGCGATGCATCAACAGCCTTTGTTTCTGTTTTACATCTGAAAATATCTTTTCGGAATTACATTCAATAAAATCCAGGATTGGGGAAAAGTTCAAGTAATGTTTTTTTTTGTCCTTATTTTTGTGCTCCTCTGGGGAAAGTTTTGTGAGGCCTGAGTTTTTGAGTCCTTAGAAACACAGTGGTGAACATTAACACAGCTTTCAAATAGGGTTTGTTCACTTGAGAGGAAGGTTTTCTTCTCCTTGGGCTGGTACAGCAGAGCAAATGAATGTTTAATGGAGAAGTGATGTCCACTTAAAAAGGACGGTCTTACTTTGTTCTCTTCCAAGCGACTGGAAATTCATTGTGTGTTTTAGTGCAGGACAGGTCAGGTATGAGCAATAGAAATTCATCTGACCTATTTATTCACCTTACAGCAACACAGAATTGAGTGTGTAATGTAGACCATGCTTCAGATTAACCTGGATAAATAATTAATGCTCCAGACCCCTAAAAATAAGGATTAAATTGGTAATGCTGACCAGACTTGGAATCAACTGACATTTGCTGATGTTGCGGTAACAAAACAGTGGAAATCTGCAGCAGCATTTGAAATCGGTAGTGTTCATGGTATGTTCACTTTTAGTCTAAACACCTGTTAACAAGATAACATAGTTAAAAATATCCTCTTGTCCACTTTTCCTAGCTCTNAATAGATTGTTCCATGTGATCGCCATGCAGCGTATGAACGATAAACATACTTAGAATGCTGCTGACAGCTTGAAGTAGTTTTCAGGTACTGTTTGAGTATCTATGTTCTGTCATTCTATATTTTATTTTTTCCTTTTTAGTTTTTGGAAGGTTGTGGATATAAGGAAGAAGTTCAAATAGAACTAACTCTACAGCCTCTTTCCACTTCATAAACTGATTCCGTTGCAAACTTCTTCCGTACGTGTATCTTATGCAAAAGCAACAGTAAAATGAATAACTGCATATCTTGCAAAATAGTTCGTATTTTTTGAGGATGCAGTTGAAATAATAAAACGAGAAGAGGATTTTAAAAAGTCCTAAATGGGGCATATGAATTAAAATAGCATGGAAGGAACAGTAAACTTAATTTAACTATAAGTAAAATCTGTTATTAGTGAAAGTGTGTGTTTGGTACTGGACAATATTCATGGGATCATAAACTATCTGCTTTTATTTTAGGCAGTGAAAAAGGAGTAAAGATGGTGAAAAGCAACAGAAGACTTGGTTTTGATGTTACTGCTCATCATTATGTTTTATTTGACTAAATAGCATGATCAGGTGACACCGTTTTGAGCGGAGTTTTGCTTTGCCACTCCACTCTAAAAGAGGCAGTAAGAGTCTCTGGGACTGAACACTCAGTGGATTGATTGTCCTGGCCAGACTTCCATAATTTGATACTGAATCCAAACCAGATGCAGAGAAAAGTGCTCTTCTACCTTTCAATAGAGCACTGATGCAAAAATACAGCTTAAGAGCCAGACATTCTTTTTCAGAGTTTGGGGGCAGGCGGGGAAGGAATGGAAACTTCACTGGAAATTAAAGTGAAGTAGCACAGTATCCTCTTCATTACAGAGATAATTAGGTTAATATCCTTGGCTGAGTCATGGATGTCAGTATTTCTGCTTTGTTAGGAATGTCGAGGTAAGATAAGCACAGCAATTACTATGTCCTGCTTTATTTCATACCTCAAAATAACAGTAAAATAATGATGTTAATCAAACATAAGAGTATAAGCAATTAATTATTTCTGCATTGCAGAGGTTACATTTGAAGGCACCCTATGTAGTTATTTGACCTCCTGTTTGCCCATATGTCAATAATGAACTGGGAAAAAAATGTATTTCTTTTGTACTCTAAACATATATAAAATTATCTTTGATAAAAATTAGCAGTAAATTTTCAGTAACAACATGCAAAGTGAGATCACTATCCAATTTTCAACATAATTTCTCAAGCTCAACATGTAAATTATAGGCTAAAATAGAATATTGATTACATGACTACATGCATTACCTACTAAAACTAAAGTGATACTTTTATGACTGTATTTATATAAACAAATAATAGTGTGTGTATAAAATGTTGATTTAAATATCACAAGACAGTTTTTTTGCAACTTGGTGGAAAAAGTTCCATTAATATTTGTGAAGTAATATGTTAAGATCAATGTGCTAATTAAATTTATTTTTCTGTCTCTTTTTGTAGATGTTACCTGAGAGTTACTGTCAAACACAGTGAGAGTAGTAAATAATATACTTCAGTATGATTGTCTTTTGAATACTTCAAAGATAGAAACATGCTTTATGCCTGTTTTTCAACAAAGTGGTCAAAATTTAGGATTAAAATTTCCTGTAGGATTAATTGTAACTTCCCTACTGCAAGAAGACTCAACACCTCTCCTTGGTAAGAGTTCCAGGCAAATGGTATCACAATAGATGACGTACCTTTTAGGTGCATTTTGCCTTATCATCTACTTCATTTCTTAGATGCTCAGATGTTAGCAGCTAGCACCTTTGAAAGCACCAAAACCAATTGAAAGGGCTGGATGAGTCATGCTGGCACAGTTAGGATATGCTTTGAAACTTTGATAGTGAAACTTAAGAATTTCAATTATTGTGACTCGGTTCTGGAGCCAGAGCAAATGCAGGTCATACAGTATTGTAAACTGTCAGGCCATTTTCATTAATACTGTACTTACAGGGTGTTAAAAATTCCCTGAAATAATGTAACCTGCAAAAACTGCTTCTGTATGTTTTGGAAAAGCACAGCCATAAATAAATAAAATTAAGATATCAGTCCAAGCTGATTAGCTAATCGTAAATGAAGAAAATCATAAGTACAAAGAACAAACAGCTGTATTAACATATACAGAACAGTATCCTTGGTACAGATTACGCACTGATCACAACCAATACAAATATTGAAGCGTGTGACATTTTGTAACTAGCTTTCTACTCTCTCTGAAAGGAATCCCTAATCTATTTTGATAAATTAGACAATGCTATCTTAAGCAAAGTACCAGGTCTTTGCTAAGTTAAGTCATTTTGACTGAAATAGGTTAACATACAGTTATATGAGAACCGTAGCTAGCAAAATCACCAGGAGCTATAGCTTGTGGTGTAAGGGTGACAGCAATCAGCTGGGCTCAGGCTGGAAGCAGTTGACAGAAGATGTATGATCGTGTCCTAGCTATAAATATGGGTTATGGTTTTCTTTCAAATTCTTTTTCTTCTCAAACATTGCTTGCAGGCATCTAAATTGTTTAATCTAAGCTCTGCCTCAGGTTTTCCTAGATGTAACTCACATTTACTTGCGTAGGTGGATTTTTTCCCTTGTTTTTATTTGGTTTGATTAGAAGAAAATGCTAAGTTACATTAATATGCCGCAAGATTTTTTAAAGCTATATGGGAGTAGTTGCACATGTTTTACAATAAAAAGAAAACAAATTGTGTGTAAGTCTGCTACTTGGAAGTAATTTGACTAGTTTCTTTTTTTCCTGACATTTAAAGGTGTGGCTAAAGCGTTAGATATAATATCAATATAAAAATAGGGTTTTTGGAAGAACTACTGCAGGCAAAATACTGCTCTATTCCACAGAGTAGAGAAGACAAACAGGTCCTGAGATCATGACCTATATAATGCACCTGCATTATATGTTTAATTGACTCTCATGTAACAATTCTAATCTTCTCTGTTGACATTTTTCTAGGTTGTCTATGCAAAAAAATGTGTGAATTATCTGCAGTTGGTTTGGGGGGGGTTTGTTGGGTGGTTGGTGGTTTTTGATTCTCTCTCTAACATACCAATTCTGTACTGTAGAAAAAAAAGAATTCTTTTTAGTTTTCACAGTAGACAGCAAAATGTGCAAGTGTTCTCCAGCGATTGCTAGGGCCTGAACAGTTGTTAAGATACAATGTCTAAGTAGCACCAATAATTCCAGTGTTCTCTTCCTGGAGAAAGCAAAGCACATCAAACTGGCATGAAACAGAAAAACTGGAGCCAGAAGGTTTTATTTGTTCAGTTTTGTGGTTGGAGAAAAGGCTGTCTTACCAAGCTGGCAGTGAAATATAAAATCAAGTGAGACAACATATTTTTAGGTATTATAGTGTTATCAAATAAAAGATGATGCTTTAAGACAGTTATTCCTGTAGAGGCTTGAAAGGAAAAGAAAGTAAAAAATACAAATCTGATCTTACTGGTATGGTATACATTAAGGTAGAGTATACTAGAAGCAATCTTACGCCAGAAACAGTCAGATAAAGAAAAAAACTCTGTGTTTTTAGTGACTTTTTTTTAATAACTGCACTCAAAATAAGACTTAAGCTGATTGTATCCAGACTGCTTGTATAGGATGAAGTTTGAGTTATTGTCAGTCTATCTGTTTTCCTAACAGTGTTAAGACCTGAGGTGAAAAAGTGACACATTATATAGGCTGTGTGGATAATTGAGGAGTTTTGAGCCTCAGTCAGTATTGAGCTCAAAACCAAAAGACCAATGTAAATCTACTCACAGAAATCAGGATCAAGACAAGTGCGCAGCCCGTCTTGTAAGACTGGCAAGCTAAACGCATCAGCTTTGAGAAGCAACCTGTACAAATTCAGATCTAAATAGATCTAAAACTTCATTTGTTAATGATGGTTGTCTATAAAAGAGCAAAAGTTTCCATCCTTTGATATTAGGACTGTAAGAAAAAGAAATTCACTTGTATGCTTTTACACCTTTATAACTGAGAAGAAAATCTGGCTCAGATTTCTGTTTTAATATCCCCTGGATAAGACTAATACCCAAACCCTCAAAGATGATGCACATTTTGCTTTCCCCTGAATAGCGCTGCTTATGGCCATCTGTTAGCCTGGCATTATTCCTGGGCAAAAACTGTTGTGCCAGTTTAAAAATGGCATCGAGGGCCAACTGGTAGAAAGAAGCGGTTTCCATCTCTTCTGCCTCTTGTGGTAGCCTTCATCAGATATCTCTCTAATATTTACTAAACTAATTTGTTTTTTTTTTAGTGTGTCTGGTTAACAAGGCTAATCACAGAAAGCTAATTGCCTACGTACCTCCTTAACCAGTATTAATCTTAGAACTTTACCAATTTCATTTTTTTTCAGATTATGTCTGAGATTTATAAAAGTCAAAAAAAGAGAATGGAGTTAAAAAAATTAAGGAAAGCACTAAGAGACACATGAAATGTTTTTAATGGCTCAACTTGTGTGACAGAATCGCATTTTCTCTCTTTTTTTTTTTTTCCAGTAAGTGAATAATTCATTTTATATTAAGCCATTCTGCAGCAATCATGGACCTTGTTTTTATTTCTAAGAAATAAAGCCATTAGTTTTAACAATGTTGTTCCAGTTCAGCCTGGGATATCACATGCAGTATAGATTCTAAACAAATGATTATTGAAGCATCCAAAAGAGTTTACTTCTCTGTGATTATCTGGAAAGAGGTATGCAAACAAATTTTCTCCAGAGGTTGTCTTGAAGAAAAATGTTTATTCTAGACCTGCAGCATTGCAGCACTTCAGCTATAAAGCTTGCAGCTATGTTAAACACTTCCAGAAGTTGTTACTGTTATTCCTTAACGTAGGAATCCTTCAAATGGTCATACAAGGCATACAGTGCTAAAAATATCAGCCAGACAGCCATTGCCTGCCATCTGGCTTAGCACTTAAAAGTAATGCATGTCTGCTACACACAGAAGTCACAGTATGGCCTCGGACCATGGACAAACCGACAGCCACCTTTAATTCTTCTGTGGTGGACACACTGCCAAAGAAACTTGCAGGCTGATATTGAAGGAAATGTTGGGAACATAAGCAAGCAAACGATGGGTGGCAATTGCTGCTGAAGTAGTAATTCAGTTTAAAAAACACTTCCACCATGCAAACCTTTTCCTGCTATGAGAGGAAAAAAGCAACGCATCTCTTATCACCAGCTAGATTCATTTCCTGTGTATTCCGTGGAATTTAACAGTGCCAAATGTTTGTTTTGGGACTAATTCACAGCTTTGTCCTCAATTAACGATATGCTTTTGCTAGTTACTTTGTGCAGAACTTGGTTATACTCTACTACTCTATTTGAAGAGTTTCCGCTTTCAGTTGCATTGTGTGTGCCTTTTGGGAATGCCTTTATTTTAAACTGTTACGGTTTCCTGGTTTTAGTTTTACAGAGAACTGTTCTGCATTCTTAAAAGTTTCATTTTCAGACCATTATGTTTGTTCATTAATGTTTTTAATGTCCCTTGCTGAATTGCTGTGGCACTTTTACTGTCTAACATGCATCAAGCTCTCACAGATTGGCATTTATTTCACTGTAATGAAAATTTGGGACTGTGACCTAAATTGTAATGATACAAATTACTCTGCTGCTATCTTCTACATGCTGGTATTAATTGATAGGTCTGTTGGAATTTCTTTAATTACGACAGATCTTGTGAAATGACAGTGGGTTAAACAGGCCTGTTAGGAAAATAATTTAATTCTGAATAAAATCAGACAAAAAATCCCACCCACAGGATATTTTACAGCATGGTATTCCTAAAAAAATTGGAAACTTGCTCGCTACAAGTAGCTGTGCCATTGGTTATCTCATAATAATTAAGTAGTTGTCCCATGATGGCTTTGAATATCTTTAATTCAGTCAGGGTTGTTTGGGTTTTCTTCAGGCAATGACTTATTTATGAGAACAAATATTTTTTTATTTGAAATTTGCCTTCACTATTTCTCTCTAGATGTCTTAATAATCCATTTTAAATTAAAAGTGATAGAAATTATCTTTCAGCTGAAAGAAATAATAAGTTTCTATCATCTAATTTTAGCCAAGAATGATTAAACAGTTGGTATTTTTCATGAGACCTGTACTAGGACAGGAAGGTCGAAAGTGAAGTATAAAGGATGGAGTGGAGAGAAACAGTCATCACTCAGATTAATATAATTGTTTTCAGAGGAAAAGATGTGTGGAACCTGGCGGATACACTAGAAAGTGACCTAGCTGAGAAGACAACTGCTGAAGCTAGACAAAAATACTGTCTGGTGTAGATATAACGAAATACCGATACATGTAGGAAATTCCATCTCTGAGACAGCACAGATTCACGGTTCAGAGATCACAGTGGGATGAGGATCAGTTCAGTCAAATGTGATGGACTGTTATTTCTTGTGGACTGTGCTTATTCTCATGTATGGTTATTTCAAGCATTTGTTATTTCAAAAAGTCATTACAGCACAATGAGCAAGAATTCCTGGATGCTCAGCTTTTTGTAGCAGGGATATATGGCAATCTAATGTGACTTATACAAAAACGTACATGCTTTGGAAGATCAGTTTAGCTCTTTTGTGATCACATATGCTTTCCAAACTGAAAATTAGCAGAAGAATATGTAGAAGTAGATACCTCTTGGAGTGAGAAACTGTCAGAATTGATTCTGGTAATTGCATAAGAAGTAAACTCAAGCAGAAAGTGCTTTGAATAGTTTGTGCAGACAGAAAGAGACAACTGTAGTAATACATGCATAATGCAAATAAACCATCCCTGGAGCAGAGGAACCATATTTCTCAACAAACTGTAGCTTGAAGCTGAAATACAGAAATAGTTGGGTGGTCTAATGGTGTTTGTAATGTAAGCCTTGGTCACTACTGATGAAGCTGTTCCTTCAGATGAGAAACCATTGCTTTCAGTACTCCAGAATAAGTTTTATCTCACCTTCAGTTAGAAAGCAAACACTTTCCAACCATTCTTCCCATTTACTAGAGCTTCTTCACTGGAAGAAAATTTACAGTTAATTCTTAGTTTTAATGTTTTGAGTTCTGAAAGACTTGAAGGGATTTCAGGTGTTCAATTGCTATTTTTATGGACAAAATTAACTCTGTGCACATATGTGTATAGGGAGTCTGTGTAGGGAAAGCAGACAATTATTCTAATCTTACTACCTTGAGTGATTATACCATCTGCATCTAAATATACAGACAAGGAAGGCTGTGCTTTCTCAAATATATTCTTAACAGGTCAAATTTTTACCTGATATATTTATATGTATACATGTGTGTGCTTTTATATGGTCCTCAGAATAGGAACACAGTAAAACACTTCAATGTTTTAAATGACCAGGAACAGATGATGCATAATTCTTGTCTTCGTTTCACTCAGAGAAAAGACAAGAATGCAGCAAGTTGAGCTTGTCTCTCATGTCTGTATCCTCAGACATCTTGTCATCCAGTGTATCAAAGGCTTCCAAGAGATCTAAAGAAACCAAAATGGGTCCTGCCTTCTTGACAATTGTAAAAAAATAACTGAAGTGTGAGACTACTACTGCTGTATGTTACTGCGTCTTAAATCTGGGTGTATAGAGGCAAAAAAAACCCTCAGGATGTCCAAGTATAGCCAAAATTGCTGAAATACAATCTTATAAATAATTTCCTTGTTAAGAGAAGATAAAAGTGAGATTATTGATGTGAAGAGATTCACTATGGCAGCAGGTGGCTAAAAAAATATATCACTTATTTGTGAATGAATGCTATCTTCTTTAAGAATGACTGTGTCAATTTAACAAACTCAAAAATTCCCTTCAGGATTCAATATGCATGTAATCCTGCTTCTGGGTAGCTGGTTTCCTAATTTACTCCCTTTTTTCATTCTTTTTTTCCTCCTTCCTTCTTTTCTGTTTTTCTGTCAAATCTTTTTATGCATTAGCATTCTTACCTCAACTCGTTATGTCTACAGATTTCTTTGGCACGTCAAAGGAGAAATGAGCTTAAGTTCTTCAAACACATACTGCAAGAAAGGAACCGATTTACTCTTTTGCTTTTGCTCATGTACATTTGTTTTAACTCTAGAGTGAAATATACTTAGACTGATTTCTTCCACTCTCTCATGAAGAAAAATGTTTGTGGGGGGCAATATTGAGAACATGTGGCATACCACATTACATTGATTCAAAATGTTTACAAAATTTGTCTTGCAAATACATATTAACTTGTTGAACAGGAAATTATACATGCAATTGCTAATAATTCTGCAGATTTTATAATTTTATGTACTTCTAATATACTGTATTTTAAGCAACCAGACATCCTAGAGAGTTGCAAGATACTCTTTGGTGGAGTTTCTATGATTGCGGTATTGAAAGTGACAAAATATTTACCTCATTTGTTTGTTTATTTAGTTCTCCATGAGGTTCAAGCTTCAATGAATCTGTAAAATGCTTGTGTGATGCCAACAATAAAAAAATTTCTTTTGAGCATCTGTTTTCTAAGAAGCAAGCTAGTGATTTCCCAGGTGTTGTCCCTATCCAGCTAGCAAATATAAAGATGAGTCCTAAAGATAAGCTTCCCTTTTATGCTTTTAATGTACATTTATAGAATTTAGTGTAAAAGATAGAAATCCCAAATGAGACATACATTCTGTAACTCTACTAAAAGTGTTTCTGGACTTAAATCCAAGTGGGAGGTGAGCAAGGCATTTGTAGCTTCTTAAAACCTGTCCCTGGTTTCACAATGACTTTACATCTTCAAATTCAATTTTGAAATGACTGCTGCACTGCTATCTGTCTACTTTACACACTACATTTCTGCAACAACAGGAAGCAAGTTGAATTCAGCACACAGATAGCTTGTCCTCTTATCAACAAAGCAGACTTCGTTATGAGACATCCCTGTTTATCTAACTTCTTTCTGTACATACTGTCTGAATGCAGTGTCAGCCGCCTCTGGCTTAGTATGGCTACAATTGCCTGGGGAGAAATGGTCTTTTCAAGTTGCAACTTTTTTACACATATATGGAGAGGTATATATGTGTGTGTGTGTCTATTTTATATATATATATGTATATAAATATATATAACATCTATTAAAACTTCTAAACATCCCCCTCTTTTACAGCAACAAGAAGTAAGAAAAAAAAATTATGGAGGGCTGATACTATAGGGGGCTGAACTTTATTCTAACTAAAATTTTACTTCCTTCAAACTAACAAAAAGCAGGATGGGTGAGCTCTTTTCCCTCCTAGCTTTCTTTACCCCTTCTACGTGCCCTCTTGAGCCATGCTATGGCCAGGGCTGTACCAAAGACATCTGTCAGAGAAGCCAGGCCAATGTCTCAATACTTCTATGTTTCAACTCATTTTCATGGTGACATATTGGGTTCTTAGATCATTCAGCATCATGGGAAAGATGGATTTTATTCTGCTTTCTTAAAAGGCCTTGGAGATCCATATGTACTGCAACATTATGTCACTCTGCCCTGAAAGAAGACTCTGAACATAGTTCATGTCAATTATCATGATTAGTGTTGCACAATAATTTCTAATAATGTGGCTAATAGAAACGAAAACTGTTTGTGGTAAGTGCCTCGGTTTTAATGGAAATTCTGTCTTGAAGCATGCTCGATATGGAATTGCTTCCCCCACCCAGTTATCCAAAACCTAGGAAAAAGGACTTGACCTGCAGTGTGACAGCTGCAAGATGAGACCCCTGCTCTGAGCCAGGTGGGCAGGAGCTGTAAGGGTGACAGACTTGACCAAGGACTTGCTATCGGTCCTTGCACTTGTATGGATCTCTTTCTCTACTTTTTCATCAACACACTTCTAATGTCCCTGGGTTTTCCTCATTGGTGCCGTTTGTTAAGGCATTGGAAAACCTTTTCCTGTTCAGCCCTATTCTTCACTCCTTCTCATGCTTGCATATATGCAATTTCAAATTTTCTGAAGCTATGGAGGAGTAAGAGAGGAGGAGGAGCAGAGGGACCATATATTTGACTTTCTTCATCATTGACCTTTACTCTTTTTTGTGACTTGTGAGTCCTTTAGTAGTTATTGGCACAGCATGTGTTTCCGTGGGTCTAAGTCAGTTGTACTCCATGAGCAGAGAGATACACAACTTTTCTCTTTCTACATGGTAAGAGAAGACCTGTAACAAATGTATGCTATGATAAATGTTGAAAAGAGCTATTTTTAAGTATATATATAGTCAGGGTTTTGGCACAGGTTAGTAAGCTCAGTAAATATATGGCATATTTTGGAAAAACACACAACCATTGATTAGTTTGGTTTCCATAGTTTTGCTCAAGTTTTCATAGCACTGATGTAAAAAAAACAACCAACCAACCAAAAGAAAACCCCCTAAACCTACCCATAGAAAGATTTGAGAGTCTTAAAGAGAAAAGAATTTAATATTTTTTCATAGTTTCTGAGGATCACATGAACTGCAAATTGTTCTGGTGCTGTAATCTTATTTTTTTCTTTGAAAACCTATGTAAAGAGAAGTGTAATGTTATACTTCTGCAGCCCATGTAATTCCTATTTCTTTTTCTGTACACATGCTAAGAATGTTTTCCTGGTACTTTTCCCAGCATTCTCAATGAAGTACCTGAACACTAGTGAAGGGGAGTAATTGCCATTATTGCTGCATTAAAAAAAAAAAAAAGACCAAGCTTTTCCCTTAGTGTAATGCAAACTTTGGAAATGCATTGGGTATTTGGAACTGTAGAACTTCCATTCTCAGTGATTTTGTCATTCTGGGTTATAAGGTAATGTAATTAGACACTTCAAATTTTCAAAGACATTTCAAGAGAACTGTTTTTAAAACCTCTTACATCAAAGGCTAGGATTAAGCATGGAATAATTCTTTTCCCCCTCAGATTATAAAATACAATATAGATTAATAACCAGCATGTCAAGAGAAACAAACCTGTGATGTTACATAACTAACTTCCTTTTAGGTTACTGAAGGATGCTGAATAATAGGCAGATCCTATTGGATCTGTGATTTTTTGACTGAGAGAAAACAAAAGATTTTATTTTTGTGTTATACATCAACAGAGGTTGAGAGAGAAAGAGAAGCTAACTGGAGTGTTATGCTTGTCAACGTGTTGAAGCTGAAGTATTCTTTTAAGTCATTGTAAAAATACCTTTTCACAGATAAATGGAAGATTTTACTCTGAAAGGTGGTGTGTGGTGATACCACAAACTCTCCATGTGTGCTAAAGTGAAAAGGAGTGGACCTGCCAGACATTTAATTTGTATTCATTAAAGAGAAACCTGATGTACATTTTCATTAAAAGACAAGGGAATAGATAGATCAACCTGATGTACATTTTCATTAAAAGACAAGGGAATAGATGGATCAAAGTTATTTATCTGAAATGTATCATGAATTATCATCCTTTTCTCACACTGTAAAAGGAACTGACAACAATGTTGTCTTTTTCTCACTCTTCTACAACTGCTTCTACAATATGAAAGTTTTGTGGCAGACATCGTGTTTTCAATTTTGAACAGTAGTTAGTGAACACTAAGATTTTCTTGTTCTGTGACTGCTACTGTAAGGCAAATGCTGTATTTAATATTTCAAGTTACTGTTTGTCCAAGTCTTCCATACAGAATTTACAGAGGGGGAATATTTCAATTTGAGAGTAGAGAGGAAAGTTTATTTCAGCCTGTTTAATTTATATAAATAGTCACATTTTTCAGCCATAATTTTGTTCCATGAGTGGTGCTGCTCTTGTTGAAATCTCTTTGTTGTAGCTGAAGACAAAACAGTAAGTTATCCAGATTTCTTCATTCACAAAGGTATAGGAATTTTATTGAAAGTTCCCCAGGTTCTCTAAAACACCATAACCTGAGGAATACTGGATTTTGCTTTGGCATTACAAACCCTGTGCTGCAGTAGTTCCTGTGCTCCTACTCTTGAGAACAGAGGTGATACAAGATGCAGACAGGTCTTTTTTAATTTCTGCATCAGCATTTCTACTTTAAGAATCTGAATCATACACGTACCAATTTTTTAATACTGTACTAACTATGGGCATGTTACCTCAAATATAATCCTGAAAAAAATACAGCCAACTTTATAATAGAAATTGGCCAGATTAACTGTGAGGCAGTATGACACATGACTAGATACTTCTTTCTAGGCTGGAAGAGAAGCTCTGTTCTACGCTGTTGGAGAGAACTTCTAAGGCCTTCAGTT
Organism: Ibidorhyncha struthersii; assembly: GCA_013398815.1. Classification (NCBI taxonomy): domain Eukaryota; kingdom Metazoa; phylum Chordata; class Aves; order Charadriiformes; family Charadriidae; genus Ibidorhyncha; species Ibidorhyncha struthersii. The sequence continues at coordinate 261,810 of VZSZ01001095.1, forward strand.
CTAAGGTTAATTTATTGACTACAGTAGCCCAAAATTTTGCTTAAAATCAAGTTGGCTCCAAATAGTCCGAAATATTTAGAGATAAGAAAACAAATTTTAAGTCAATTTCTTTCTGTCTTTTTCCCCTGCTCTTTGTCTTCACTGAGAAAAGCTTTAGTACTGTTATAGGTCTTGATCAGCTGGACTATAAGGAAAGCAGCAAACACAGAAAACCCAAAAAGTTAACAGAAAAATTATAGCCAGATAGTGGGTTCATATATTTAAATAACTGAAGAAAGACAGGACAGAGTGCAAGAAGGGGTGCAGTTTATTTGACCTGAAACAGAGAGTGTCATGTGTGAAGATAGAAGAGAAAAGCTGAGTTTAGATGTATTTAGACTATCTGGAGTAATTGGAAGAAAAGCTTGTCATGGGCAACAATTCAATTTTATAAGAAGTCTTTTTATATTTGGAGGTGATGGGCTAATGACACAACTCAGCCTCAGAGAAAAAAAAAATCAAAATTACTATATTTTGCTGACTGGGGGTTCTTTTTAAACATCTTTTCCTTATATTAGGTGATATTGCAATGACAAAGAGATCATAAGAAATGTCAAATAGAGTGTGATTATTAATCTAGTCCTGAAAGATAATGCAAGAGGTAGGTGGGATGTATGGTTTTTTTGTGTGTGCATGTCTGTGCGTGCAGTTCAGCAAAACCGTTATTTGTAATTTACAGATATATCGGCGATATGTGCTACTGAAAGCTTGCTATGCTATTAGCAAACCCTTTGAGATAGTTTTGATGGGTCTTATTGCCAAATAACTCTAAATCAAAGTTTGCAAGTGGGAAAAAAAGCGCAAGCTTGTAAAAATATTATTTGTACACTTATTTATGAGAAAGTCCCCACTTATGTCTATTATAGAAAAATCAGTAACTAGTTTAGCTGCTGTGATGTTTTTTAAAACAAGGTTAAAATAGTGCTAAAGAGGTATAAACTACATTGCCTTATTTGCATGTTAGATGAAAATCCAAAACATTCTGAACACTAATATGAAATCCTCATACTTCCACTTCAACCCATAGATGTCCACAAAATGTGAACTTCCTCTCATTTCACTAGCTAGTGAATTGACTCTCCTTCATATTGGACAAATATACAAATCATTGAACTTTTTTTTTTTTTTTTTTTTAATTGGTGATAACTGCCGCCTTGAAGCACAAACTGGATTTGTGCCACTGGAGTCTCATCTTTTATGTGTAATAGGTACATTATAGCCAAAGATACAGCTAAGGTACAAGATTAGTATAGCCATAAGAGCATAAAACTCCACATGAGCTACAAAATTTCAAGGGGATGTGTAGCTGTCTACCCTGTGTTGCCCTCTTGCTGCTTCTGTCCAAGGCTGGTCCTGCTGTGCTGTGTTGGGTACTTAACACATGTTCTGAAATTGCAGTCTGGCTGCAATACAGATAAACCTATTGCTTATGCAGGGATATGGCAAGCAAAGCCAAATGATGTGATTGGGTTTTTAGAAAGCTGTTTTAATTTGTGTGATTGAATAACCATTCTGAAGTAGCTTCTTTGTGAGCCATGATAATCGGAGGCTTGCCAGGAGGTTGCCTTCAGACATTCAATTCTAATTCCATCTTGGGAACACTTCATCCTAAGAGACCCAGGAGAACTTTTGTAATCAAAGCAACCTTAAATTCAAGATGTAGATGACTTAATGAAGTAAACAACAATAAAATACATCTGTCATTACTGGAAAAGACTTTCAGCTATTACACTTATTAAAAAAATAAGAAATTAACCACATTAACTGTCACAACAAAATCTAATATCAGGCAGGTGAGAGAATTCTATTACTGCTTTTTTACTATACTTGTCTTGACCCAAAATCTCAAGAGAAAGCCTATCATGAAATCTAGAACTCATAAAATAATTCTGCTAAATTGCAAATATTTGGGTCTAGAATGAAGAAAGAATTACAGAGATTGTTCACTTTTCTGAAATAGAAGTTACTCTTGACATTTTCCTTATGAAACCTTTTTTTCTCTATTATCTGTAAGGTAGAGGTAGATTTCTTAAAAAATGGATACCCTTACCTATTTTAGAGTGGATAATGTAAAATAAGTAGTTTTGGACGTGTTTGGACATATCAGCCTTTACCTTCCTCTTTCATCTAGCTGTATTTTGATGCTACTGTACTTGAGCTGTTCTCCATTAAATATACTACTATAGTTCCCCCTCAAAACAACAGCCAAAGTTTCTCTGAGCTCCTAGGCAGAACTCAGTTTCTCTGAGCTCCTATTTTATGCAGATGAACATTCCCTTTTTTTGTGGCTTGGGGACTATCATTCTCGCAGCCACTTGTTTCTGGAAAGGAGCTCAAAGACCTTTTAAAACAGTATTGGATGGAGAACAACAGTTATTCCCAATAGCTTGAAAGCAATTTCTGGTATGAGTATAAAAGAGGCCTGTATAATGTGAAATTCCTAAAGTGGAATTGGTGAATATATATTAATGTTACTATACTAATACAGTGTGCTAATGTTATTCATAGATATGAACGTGATAGCGTGCTACATACAGTTAGCCCACAAGAGATGCAGGAGGAAATTTTAATGACTCTTGAGAAATCAAGTATTTCAGGACAAGTAAGCTTATTCAAAACAGAATTATTGAATTTCTCTTTTTGATTGCACTACACAAGGCTTACCTGTAACTGTTCAGTTTGTAAATTAGTCGTAGATATGTCAAAGCTAACCTCTTATTTAAATGGGTCAACAAAGGTATGTGTTTGTTTACTGACATGTAGGATTTTTTCATTAGAATACTTGGCAAAAGGAGTGTAGATTAACTCATGATTTCCATTTCAATGTAACAATACAGAAATATGGTTGTTGTTGTTGTTGTCCCTTGTGTTTTCCTAACACTATTCTGTAAGGGCAGTCTTTCACCCTAAAATATACTGAACACAAGAATTAATTTGACAGTTATGACAATGATCCCTCCAAAAGTATGATGTAGGTTGTTAGAATTCAGGAGGTTTCCAGGACTGGCTTTGCTACAGTAAATTCATGCATAACTTTTGTCAATATTCCCAGAGTTTTTGACTGATAAAAGATGATATTTCACTTCTGAATGCACATTGCATAGTGCAAAAATACCTAATTTTCTATGTACATATCCTAATTACCCTAATTTTGATTTAGACTTTAGTTTCTGATGTGAAACAGTTACTGTGTGTTCACATTGTTTCTATTTAGCGACCAGACTCTATTAAGAGCAGTAGCTCTTCTATTCATGTATCAGGAATCATTTATGTATCACTTGTATATACTCACCAGGTATCACTCAGACATCATGCATCAGTCAGGCATATGAAACACAAACCACAAAATTCTAGCTATCTGTATTCTTTCTCTCCTGTCTCTCCTGGCATTTTGATATTTTACAGTAGAAATTCTGGAGAAAAGAAAAAAAACATGGTTTGTATTGTTTTATGAGAACTATTTCCTCAGGCTTAACTGAGATATTCAATCAGAATAACAAAATGTTTTACCTTATTAGACATTATTTACCTATTAAAAAGGATATTTAAAACACACAAGGGAATTTATTTCATTTGGCCTAGTGAAACAGAAATGAAGTGACTCTTAAGAAGTAGTTTATTGATTTGAACAGTTGTGTAGCTATAACCGTGTAGAAAATATTACATCATAAAATGTATTATGTCTCCACAGAAAAGAAATTGCACTGGAATCTCTGAACTAGTAAAGAGAGTTCATTAGAAATAATGGACAGTTTTCCCCAAAGCTCTGACTCTTCTGATTAGTTTTGCTGCTTTCTATATATTGTTGCTGCCTCAAAGATATGAATTACTAGGACCACATAGCAGATAGAATCTAGATTTTTTATGGCTTCTAATCAAAAATTTCTATCTTCTGCAGTCTGGTGTGGCTGTGAATAATAAATGTTGAATTCAATATATAAAGCTTTAAAACAATGCTTAAAATTACTAACTTGAGTTCATTAGTATTAAGCAAACATATGAAAATTTTATAATCATACTTGCAGACAGGATTCCTAAATCTTTTTATTTTAAGAACGCATAGTAATGTTGCTCATTGTGATATGGTGCTACCAACAATGAAGGTACCTTGTAAGATATGTTGGTGGACTAGTGGTGTTTTACACCTCTAGAAATGGTAGCAGTGTTACACTCAAGGAGAACGGTTTTCCTGAGCTAGGGCTACAGGAACGCTTTCAATTCATAGAAAGGGGACCATGTCAGTACAACTCTTTCCTAACCTCTCCTGTCCTATTTACAAACTTTAGAGGTGAAAAATTAAGAGCAACTTGATGTTCCCATTATTTTTTACGTATTTTTTACATAGAAAGAATTTTTTTTTGGAGGTAGTGAAAGAGATGGTTTTGTTTTCATTCTAAAGCACTGGTAAATATGCTGGTTATATTTAATTGTTATTTTCTAGGAAATATGTAAAGGACTGGCAAATTTAAAAATACTAAAGATAAAGGTTAGACTCAAAGCCCAACCCAATATAAATTGCAGCTCATATCTAGCTAAATTAAATACTCTACTCAAAATGTATTTTTACTGTTCAAGTTCATTCAAAAACATCAAATATTAAGAGTAACTGAAACCAGTCTCTCTGGTCTTTGCAACTGCGTTGCTCTGAGTAAGAGTGGATTCACCAACTTGTCAGAAAATCAATTATTACCAAACAAATCTAATTTTTATTTAGAAACAAATAGGGGTTAATAACAATTTACTTGGTACTCAGTATACTGCTCGATCCCGTGACTCTAAGCAATTCATAAAAAGATGTGGATTGACCCTTCTTTTTACCTGGAAAATGTTTCCACAAGTTAAAAAAAAAAAGATTTATCCTTAGCTGAGGCTATTCTTATCTGCACTGACCTGGAAATAAAACTGAGCTGTTTAGGGAGAGCAAAGCAGTCTCAATTCAGGCTGAAGAGATTATTCTAAGCATTTTATGTATGAGTTAAACTCCAGTAGAGGCATAATGAATTCCACTATATATTACAATGAAGGTTTTAGCTAATCAGACAGAATAAACTGATAATAAAGTTGTGCCTTGAATAGTCTGCCTCATATCCTGTATAATTTAATGTGAGTTATAAAAGAAGCTAGTGAAGGAAGGAAATCGGGATCAACAATTAATAAATAGTAAATGCAGATAAGGGTGTAGTAGATGGCATCTGACTGTTGGAACTGCTTTGCATTGCTTTTCTTGGTTACTTCGCTGTTGCTAAACTTTATCAATGTTTATTCACCCACTAGAGAAATGCACTTCTTAGGTCACAATGACCTTTAAGAGTCTGATATTCACAATATTCACTGTAGCTCTTATTTAAATGCATTATTGGAAAGGTATTTAGGAGGAGAGATTTGAAAGGAAGGTACAGTTTGGCACATAAGTCCGTATTTCTAGTTAATATTAGTTTCCCTTGGTTGTGAGAATATAACTGTGTGAATAAGTGCGTGAATTTTGTAGTTCATGTTATTGACAATCCTAAATCTAAACTTCTGTGTCTTTAAGAAACTCATTCAAGTTTGGGTGAAACAGTAATTTCCAAAAGTAAATGACAACAACATCCAGTTTCCCCTTTGAAGACTTATGTGTATTAAAGGGTCACCTGTAAATTATGGCATCAAAATCTGCTTTTATCGCTGGCTGCCTGTTCTGGCCTGGATTCACAATTCTGTTGCCTTTCCTATACCTGTTTTTTTAGGAAAAAACAACTAAACAACTTCTGTGGATACTTTTGCCATGTAGATCAATCTACAAGACACTTGTTTTTCAAGCACTTTATTTTTTTCAAAGAGAATGGAAAGTTTCACACAAAAGTGTTATTTTATTTTTTAAACATTCACAGCTATGTGAAAACCCAGATTTGCTGTTCTAAAGGTATTGTAATAGAACATTTTTATCAGATCAAAACTTACATGTAAAAAAAACTCCACAAAACCCACACTAAAAGGCAGAGTCTCTTCATTTATAACCCCTAATCTTTAACTTGAAACCTTCTTATATCACTCAACACCAGATAAAGAACCTTCTGTAGCTGGAAATCATCTCCCTAAGCACCTACTTAACGGACAGCTATCAGGTCACCTTCTTCTGAAAAGAGAAATAGCAGAAAGAACAGCCCAAATACAAATCAATAATACTGCACGTGCCTCTTTCACAAGCTTTGTGGTGATCTCGAGTCACTTTTGAAGTACTAACATATCATACTTTACAAAGTACCATCACAGCTAGCTCTGATGTTAACACTCTGCAGATCACATTGTGCAGATCGCTATGAGTTTGGGAAACCAAAGAAATATGGCTTCGAATTTTAGGGGGTTTTCTTATGTATCATTGAAACAAGCTAGTCATTGTGTGGAACAGAAGGTTTTATGTGTTATTTCCAGAATATTTCTGACTTTTCTAAGGGAGGAGAGGAAATAATGCTAAATACCGGAAACTGAGGATGGAAAAAAAAAATTAAAATTATTTCTCCCGTTTTCGAGAGGGCTGCCCTAACCAGTTACGCTAGAGTCATTATTTCTTCTTTGTCATGACTAAAGCAGATATTTTATAGAGAACAGAAGAGCATTTCACCAAGTCAAAATATCTTGCCAAAATTTCCTAATAGTCTGCTCAGAAGGAGTTAAGGATCTAAATTTTGGGGGTTTGAAATTGGGACAATATTCAGTTTCTAAGGAATTGGCTAGTTTTCTGGCAGTTTTGTGTATTTGGTCTCATACAGATTTTCCCATCCAATTCTGTGAATAATTCTAGGATGACTGAAATCATGCTTTTTTTTAAAGAATAAACAACTTCCACATCAAACATAAAAAAGTTGGAGCTTTTTCCAATATAAGTATTTATCTTGCTTTACCTAGGAAGGGAATCTGTGAAAACAAGGCCTCAAGTGACATTTTTGATGGCATGTGTTTGGAAAGAGTCTCTCCTTACCAGCTCCTGCTCCTTGTTAGAATGATCACTGCAGATGCAGGCATTTCTACTGCTTCTGCCAAAGGTCACTTCTTCCTTCCCTGACACTTTTTTTTCCCCTTCCCAATAGAAAATTAAGTGAAATAAAATTTTCAGTAGTTTCACCTTCTTATGTTGGTGAAATTATAAAGGTTATTAGCCATTAGGGAAATTAGTGTGGAATAACGACTGCCTTGTGTTGTGCCTGCTTAGAGTATTAGTGCAAGACTTCACAATGTTCTTAAGATTGTGAAAGAAGGTGAGGAGAGTCAATATTCTCCCTGTTACTTTTCCACAGCAATTGACAAAGGTTTGTGTGTCAATGGAGTTCTTAGTGTGTTTTTTTTTTTAATTTGGTGGGTTTTTTTTTAATTTTTTAAGAATGTTCTGAAAAATTATCTGGAGTTACCAGGATTGACAGGAATTAATAAACCTTTAGTGAAGGTAATTCTTAGTTGACTGGTGATCTCATATATCAGGTGAAGGGCATTGAAGTCTGTGGCTAGTTTTGAAAAACATTCAGTGAAAAATGAAGTGAAAATTGAAGTTCCCCACAGATCCATTTTGTAGTATGGTGAAGTTCCTGCTATTTCCCTTCATATTAAAAAAAAAACCAAAAACCCACAACCCCCCCAACAACCAACAAAACTGTAGGGCTGTATGTGTTTTATAAATCACCTTCTTCTGTGTTAAAAACCTTGACTACAAGTTTATACTTCATTTATTCCTTTTTGGATTTGTTTTCTTTTTTTTTATTCCTAAAGGAGGTATTTTAGTTACAAGATGGGAAAAACATACAAACCAGGTCCATTGCTCTAGGTATTTTTTGTGGCAATGAGATATACATACAATATGGCTTATTTACTATTGTCACAGTGAAGGAAATACTCCAAGTTCTGATGTTGCATATATTGACCCCAAACTACTGAGTTCAATAGTTCCCCCTGTTTCCTGAATAAAAATCTTAATTTATTTATTGTGCTTTGCTTAAAAAAGAAAGAAATATAGCTGGAGATACCATTTTCAGAAATGTTTATATTAATTCCCACTTTCATGAGAATTTTCTTTGATACATCTTTTGAATTGTCCGCTCTGCATTGTCAGCAGAGAAGAGAGTTAAATTTGGAAATAGAGACAAGAAAAATTTCTATAAGAGAATGTATAATATTTAGAATTAATGAGTATTTAAAATTACTTTGTTTTGTATTTAAGAACTAGTAGTAAAGTATTTTGTTATCATTATGTGTTTGTTTATTAAATTGGAGGAACAGAAATATCTTGGATACTTTTCATTCAAAACATTAACTTTTCTTGCTGAAGATAAAGAAAGCATGTGTAGATCTATTTAAAAGTGTGTAGATTTTATGTATTTTGGGAGTCCTGGACAAAACCAAAGAACCAAAAAATATTTTTCTTCTTTTTTTTTGTTTTTTTTTTGTTTGTTTGGTTTTTTTTTGTATTTTTAACTTCCAGAAGTACAACAGCATAAAAGTCCACTTCTTCTTTCCAGTATACTGTTGTTTTTTGGTTTTATCACAGAAAGGCTTTTCTAATGAGAATGGAATTTAGAAATAAACATGAAAAATTGGCACTAATTAAAGATTTTTCCAGGCCTATCTCTTGTCTGAATTCTTACAACATTCTCTTGGAAGTCTTATGTCTTGCAGCGTTAGCCCCACAGTTTGTGCAATGCCAATGTACTAATTGCCAATTTTTTAATCATGAGTAAGAAAGCATCTGAGAAAAGTTTTGACTCACCATGATGAAAAAGATATTAATATTTACTACTTATTTCTCAGATTACTTTCTTCATTAAATGAAACATGATGAACATATGGAATACTGGCTATAATTCCATAGCAGACATTTTTGTTTGTAAAAAAAAAATAATAATCTCACTTCTTGGTTACTTGAGAGTTGATTCTATTGATGAGTTCCATAAATATGCCAGAATGTCACAGTGAATTGATTCCTTGTATTCAGACCCATACCTTATGTTATTTTCTACTATTACTACATATCTTACAGTATAATACATTTGGAAACTGCTGAAAATTGGTATAATTTCACCAGAGATCTGTTAAATAAATGTATCTTGTTCTCCTGGCTGTTTATGGGATCATTCTGAGTGATGCCCACTGAAGTATGTAGCATTGAAATTTCTGCTACCACTATTGTTTTAATTATTCACACTGTTTTGATAAGCAAGGCTGAAATTGAGCCTGTGGAGTTAATACTATTTAGAATCTTGCCTGTGTATTCATGTTTTTATGAGCTTTCTTCCATTGGGCTGCATTGTATTTGACTATTTCACCATTGGCTAAGCAGGGACCTTCTGAAAAGGCTCAGGTGGAAGCAGGGAGTTTCCAATAGGTGGAAGAAGGGGCTGACTGCTTGGGAGGAATAAAAGAATGCTGTCAGGGTATGCAGGGAGGAAACAAGGAAAGCCAAGGCAGCCTTGGAATTGAACCTAGCGAGGGATGTGAAGGCCAACAGGAAGGGTTTCTTTAAGTATATAGGAGACAAAAGGAAAACTAGGGAAAATGTGGGCCTGCTGTTGAACGAGACAGGTGCTGTGGTGACAGAAGATGCAGAGAAGGCGGAGTTGCTAAATGCCTTCTTTGCTTCTGTCTTCACTGCTCAGGCCAGTCCTCGGGAAACCCAGACTTTGCAGGTAACAGAGAAAGTCTGGAGGAAGCAAGACTTTCCCTTGGTTGATGAGGAGCAAGTTAGAGATCAGTTAGACAAACTAGATATCCACAAATCCATGGGGCCTGATG
>VZSZ01001095.1:272538-314525 GCA_013398815.1 Ibidorhyncha struthersii
TATGAGGAGAGGCTGAGGGACTTGGGTCTCTTTAGTCTGGAGAAAAGAAGATTGAGGGGGGATCTTGTTAATGCTTTCAAATACTTGAAGGGAGGATGCCAGGGGGATGGGAGCAGTCTTTTTTCAGTGGTGCCCATTGATAGGACGAGGGGTAACGGGCACAAACTTGAACATAGGAAGTTCCATCTTAACATGAGGAGGAACTTCTTTACTTTGAGGGTGGTGGAGCACTGGAACAGGCTGCCCAGAGAGGTTGTGGAGTCTCCCACTCTGGAGACATTCAAAACCCGCCTGGATGCTGTCCTGTGCAACCTGTTGTAGGTGACCCTGCTCTGGCGGGGGGGTTGGACTAGATGATCTCCAGAGGTCCCTTCCAACCCTGACTATTCTGTGATTCTGTGATTCACTGATTTTTATCTCCAGGATTTAAAGGTAATAGAATGTATTGCATAAACCTGATTTATATTTACAGTGTATTGATTTAGAGTTGCACTGCACATGTATTGCATCAGACAGATTTACACATACTGAGATCTGCATGTTCAGTACTTTTATAAGTACAGTTTATAATTTAGAATTTTTCACATGTGTTTGTGATTTTATGGGGAGTTTTTTAACTCATCTCATTCAGGTGTTTTTCTAGGAGTGTAACATGTTTTACGTCTTGGAACCAATTTATGCATATCAGGTTTGTTTTAGCTTTTTCATCAGTGAAAACATATGAAAGAGAGAATTCTCAGGCATGCAGCATAAAAAGAGCTTGACTGCACTTTTTCTGCTATCTTCTAGCTACCGAACAAATCATTGACATAAGAACAGAAATTACATTTATATCTTTCCCCATGAAAATATTGAGCATAGCTAGGATAAACCAGGAGAAGGAGGAGCTTAAAGGAATCTTGGCTTTGTATTTTCACTCCTCCCCCTTTTAAATGCTTATTCCAAGTCCTTTGTCATAGAATTTTCTTCTGTTACTACTGATTTCCTTTAGCTGTTACGTCCTGCGTAGTATACCTTGATTTATGTGAAGGCAATCTTTGAAAATTATTCCTGTTGCAATTTTATGCTCAATTCAAGTTGACTGTCAGTTAATGTGACCCTGGACAAATTCTGATTGATTAATAGTACTTCATTGTAGATACAGATATTTTAAATACCTGGAAGGAAGATTCTCAACACTTCAGATTTTAATCCAGAAGTAATGATTTTTACGGGAAGCTTTTGATACTATGTGATCCTTTTAGGAATCCTATCCTCTCCCTCTCAATAACATATGTTTTCTTCGCAAGAAGATGATATATTGAGAAGAATTATAATGACGTATTAGTGCTCTTGTATTTCATTCCCTGTCCTAAAGCTTTGGTTAGTTCATAATTTTGCTTCTTGTTTATTGTGACATCTTCTGATGGACTGTATAATCTTCTTTTATTATACAGTTGTAGCTGGCTACACATAGCTGGTAATCTTTTCCTGTCTTATCTGGTAGGAAGTAACATCAGAGTAACAGCTTTTTTGTGTTAACAGTGGTTTTGATTGTTCTCTCTCTGAAATGCTTCAGAGCAGATGAATGAACTTAGAGGATGGTGATTTTGTATGCTCAAAGGAGCCTGGTAAGGCTGTGCAGCCTAAAAAGTATTATTTGATAATCCAAATGCATGATTACGTAATCTAGTCTTGCTTTCTCATGGAAAGATACAAACATAAGAAAAAGCTGTTGTGTAAAGTTTTACAAAGCTGGTGGAGCCTTATTTTCATTTTCAGCATTTATTTTATTCTGATTATTACTCCTAGATCTGAGTAGACTATTAAACATAACTGATTTCTTTGACAATTCTTTTTTCTGTGCGGTAAATATTGATAATTCTCAGATGGTTGGTAAATTTATTCAGGGAGTAAATCTTGAATCATACATTTGTTCCAACAGTAATAAGGAAGAATAATTATCTTCAGCAGAGCTGGTTAGTTATCCAGGTCACATGTCTTCTAATTCAATAATTCCCCAAATTAACCAGCATACCCATAAATTGTGATTTTTTGATTCTCAGTTTGAATACTTTTCAGTCTCATGTGCCTAGCTTTGCTGTTTTGGATTAACATGAATTTCACTAGATCAGAATTGTTTCAGAATTTTAAGATTCAATCATGCTTTTTCTAATAATGTGTTAGCTCTGATACTTAGATTATTTTAGATAATCAAGTTAACCCGATACATTTCTAAGGGGAAACATACATCGGTGTCTTTTTTAGAATAATGCACTGTAAATAAGGACCCCCAAGCAAGCTACAGTCTTTGTCTAATTTCATTCCTCCTGATGAGCATATGAGGCCAGCATACGCTGGCCTACTAGCAGCACGCTGGTGCTAAGGAGTGATAACCATAGATCACAAGGAACTACTTTAGAACATCCTGAATCATCATGTTGTAACCTGAAATATACTGCTGATTGCATTGCTTTTATTGCAGCAACTTGTATCAGTTTTCAGTAAACATTATTTTCAGAAGTAAACTAGACATTGCTACAATAAAATTGATTAACTAGTTACAAATTAAAAAGGGTTTTAATTTTTCTGCTGCTGTTTTAAGCGTATTAACTGTGAGGGGCCAATAACCAATCCACTAAATCACAGATGGTACTCTAAAAGCAAAATGAGAGAGTCAGGGCCCAAGGGTAAAAAGATCTGTTCTGGGAAAGAAATCTGGTGACTGTAACAAGGCTAAGATTTATAATTAGATATTTTTGTGACTCCGTTTGTTTGTTTGTTTGTTTATTTTTTTGATACATGTATTATATAATTAACATGTTTGTGCACTACGTATAAAATGTAAAGTAAATGTATGTTTTTAATTTGGGAATATTTTTAACAGCCTGGAAAGTGACTGTGTACAAACTACAGAAAAAAACCCCAAAGTATTACATTAGTTCATCAAATTAAGACGTAACAGAAGGTTTTAGGCTTAGTTTTCCATTTAATCTGAAAAATTTCTGCTGTTCATCTTCTCTACTTAATAAATATTATCAAACCAAACCATGATTACCACTGTCTCATATATACAATCTACATCTTCAATAGGCTACCAAACTGGTTCTTGAAAATACATCCTGAAGTAGCTTTTTCATCTGATACTTTGTAAGTGTCAGAGCTGGGGTAAGTGGGAGGGAATGGAGGTATGGAGTAAACTTCTTGTAATATTTGTACTGATATATAACACTTATTTCTGCTTAATGACTAAACTGTAACCTTCAAAAGGCTAATAATTAAGAGTTCTGTATTTAAAATGCGTTATATGTGGTGCTTTAAAGAAAAAGTGTCATGCTCCAGAGATATATTTTCTTAGAAAGAGGAAATGGTAAATAGGTGAACTAGTTTAGTGCAAAAAAGCAAAAGGTGGGATTTTTTTTTCTTGAGAGTCTCAGTAGCTTCCATGCCTGCAAATATGCTACATGCTTGTTGAATTCCCAGCATTGTGGTAGTTTCTTTTAAGGCAGGTGTTTTGCTGAAGTAAAGAAAGGCTGCTGATAATCAAACTCAGAAAAGGCCATAATTTTATCATCTCAATTTGAATCATTAGAGATTTAAAATTCTAATACTTTCCTCTGGCACAAAGACTCAACCCTACTGTTAAATGCAGGAAAAAAAAATCAATTTGAGGACAGAATCACTGTAGTTGTTCCTGTTAGCAAATGATAACACACCTTATCTAAGTTTCATTACACTGGTATAAATACAAACAGTCCTACTGAAACTAATAGCTAGTCTAGATTTACACCAGTGGAACAGTGCTCAGACTCTGGGCCAGTGCCTTGCATTAGCTTATTATCATAAAATCATGCATGAATTTTGGTAGCAAAAGGCTTGAGATGGGAAAGAAGAAGGCTGAAAACATATGCACTCCCTTTTTAGAGATGTGCATGCGCTGCATAATGGGAGTAGAAGTAGCACGCAATGTGAATCGCTGCTAAAATTATCTTTCATCTTCCATGATTTGTTTTTCTCAACAGAAAAATTGGATGTTGGTGATAGATCAAGGAAAGGTTTCATAAACATTTTGTTATGTAAATAAATTCAGGACTGTTTTGTTTCTTTTCTCAAAGAACATAATTTGTAATTGCTTGATACAATGTATGAATTTGCTTTTAGACAGTGAACACACACAAATAACACATAGTCAGTTTCAAACAAAGAGATATTCCAGAGTAAGAGTCAGAGATTGGTAATTTTCATTTTGTGGAGCTATTGCTTCTGTGTGCACATGGATTTAAGAATTTCAGCATGATTAGTAACTTATAAATACATTAATCACTATCTAAACACCTTGAAAGATCAGAATTAAGAAACCTGAGGTCTGATTCAAGTAAGCCATTGAACATGTGCTTTATTTTGCTGAAGTTCAAACCTAAAATTAAGCCTGTATTTGTGTGTTTGTCAAACTGAAGCTTAAATGAATATGGCAAGTCCTCTTAGAGAGAGCAGAAGTGTGTTTGACTGCCACATAGCAAAAAGAGAAGCTATTAGAGTCAAAGCACAAAGAGAGAAAAGCAAAATTGGATCGCTAAAAGAGAAGCCTGTCAGACTAAATAAGGTAGAGAGAAAGTGGTATGGGTTATGAAAAAAAAAAAAGAGACCTCAGAGATTCAGGATACAACAGTCCATAGGGAGGAATATTATAAAGGTTTTGGAGATCATGGTGGAATTGTCTCTAAATTGATCTTTAGAAGGCAGGAAAATGTGGCTGGTGTCCTGACATCCTGATTATTTTCCTCCAGACGTTCGTGTATGTTTAATCATCAGAATAATATACCTCTCTGAAACCCAAGGCTCATTTCTCCTTTTTTCTTCCTTTCATTCTTTGTTTTTTCCCTGCCAACCTTCCTTTTTTTTTCTGTATGTGTCCTGCCCTTTCTGTGTTTACTCTTTGAATTGGTTATATTATATTCTCAGCCATTCTTTACCCATGCATGCTTTTGGAGTGCTGGGCATCTATGTTGTATTTAAAGGAGAGCAGACTGTATGCAAAGAGAATACAACATAGTGAGGTGAGTCATTGGCACTTATAGGGAAAAATGTGGGGAAAGAAGGGAAGCTGCATTATTCCTAAATGCAACTGTTGTTTTCCTTGTCAAAATTATTGAAAGGATATTGAAAAGTTGAAGGGCAACACATAACTTCCCAGAACAAAAAAGAAAAAGCTTATTAAAAAAATCCAACACACAAACAAAACATTAGCCATATCTAACAAAAACCATACAGTCTAGCTACAATGAAAATTATTAGGAGGGAAAAAAGATCAGTCAGAGCATGGGAAGTTCTTATTTCAAGTATGGCAGAGTACTCCCTCACCAGAAATATTTAACCTGTAGTAAAACCTTCAGATCGCATTTCCTTCCTCTTCTAATTGCAGAGAACACACTTGTTTACACCAACCTTTACATGGCAACGCAACCAAATCACAAAGAGCATATTCAAGAAGGAGAGATATGCTGTGCTTGTCCAGTCTCCCTCAGTGGGAATTTCCACAGCTGTGTCCCCAAGATCACAAGGATACAGTGACTGAGGCCGAGTGCAAAACTGTAATGTAGAAAAAGCTTAGAAGGTCTGAACACCCTGCCTGTCCTGGCTTTTTTGAGCAGAATGCTGAGAATTAATTGAATAACTTCATGCTTTAGACTTCTTTTTTTCTATAAGCATGAGCAAAATACATTTTTTTTCATTGACAAACAACACACGTGTGCCTGTACAGTAGTCCTCAGCTGGGATTTTGCTGGGTATCCCCAAGCTTAGAGTGCCAAACGCAAACAGAGGCACATCAAAGAGAGTTAGGTCTTTTACAAAGTAACGATTACTTGTAATTTCTGACATGTAAAAGCTAAATATTCGCATCTTGCTAGTATTGTCATGATAATGAATAATCTAGGCTGTTTGTGTTTTGTATGGTAATTTTCTCCTAAACCACTGTTGTGTCATATATGTGTGTGTTCTCCAACATATGTACCTATTCACACATCTACTACAATTTTTTTTGGTTGAAATCCCACCAGTTTAAAGGGTAAAGCTAAAGGCACAGACTTGGTCACAGTCTGTCAGTGCAGCTGATGAAACAGCAGCCTCTTGTGGTAAAACAAAGGAGAAATAATGAGGAGGTAAAACCCCTTGAGGTGTGGCAAAGCTTCTTGTTTGCGGAGTAACACCAAACTTTCTGATCCTCTTGTAGTGCAGGTGCAATGGTTATCAAACAAAGGCATACACAGATTGTCTAATAGTTTCCAAAGGGAATAAGATTCATATGCTCATAAACTGGGATGACCTTTTAATTCCCAAGTGTGAATGTTAATAGGCTTCCTCATTAAAGAACCTCATTAAAGTCAAAATCCCACTGAAAATTATTAACTATGCTATGATAATGCTGAGAAGAGAAGCTCATACAGAAACAGTAAATATGTTTTGAATGTCCTGTTAATCCAGTGAGATTAGCTATTAAGCGCATTGTCTCAGACCTCCAATGACAGTAATAGTAGGTTCACTTTAACTCCGTATTCACCATTCTATAAAAGGAGTAACATTTAAAAAACATCCTGACGTGTCTGCCTTTTGCAGTACTCTTTTTTGAGGACTCCTTCACTATTGATTGATTGGAGTGTTTTGCTACAGATTTTTCATCTCTACTGCGTTTTAGTTTGCATCAGCAGTTTTAGTAGCTTTGTATATTACAAGGATTATGGTGTAACAGGATGTTTCATGACTATCAAAGTGTGTGAAAACAAGGCCAAGATATAGAATGTGTAGAATATGAGAAAAGCAAGGAAAAAAACTAGCAATGTTTGGCTTTGTTAAAAGGTGACCGACAACTGAACCAGTAATTTAATCATAGGTACATCTTTATTGCTCTTTATTTTTGCCTTTGAAATTGTTTTTCTGTGAAGCTTTACCCTTACCCCCGATTACTTGTTTTCCTCAAAGGAAGGTCTTGAGTCCCACCAAGGCACATGGCTTCCCTCTGTGGCCCAGCCTTAGACAGATTGTTCATGCTATTCAATTCTGTAGGATATGACAAGTTCTTTGCGTCAGGGAAACCTTGTTCCTACAGAAATGTGTGGAATTTGGAAGTGGTAATGATCGCCTCACACTTATCCAAGAGATAAGTCTGGTTGTGAGGCAGAAAGCAGTGTTTGGGATGCATGGGTTCACACAAAACGTTAACCTTTAGCATTTCTGTCTTCATACACTTGCAAACCCAGTCATGCTGTGGCCTGTTCTGTGCACTGCAAAATCAGTCTTAAAGTGCTTATATTGCAGCTAATGTTAACACTATACCCAATGTGCACTTTTGTGAGAGGAGATGGATTATAGTTGGAAGAGGCACACCAGTTGTATTTGTGGAGGTGGAAGACCAGTTGTTAGCCAGGATGGTGTTCCACTTACCTGTAACAGCAGACTTACTGCCAAGCAGAGCAGTAATCAGCTTTACAGTGGAAGTTATGGTACTTTTAAATAAATGGGGTATTTTTTCCCCTCATGGGAAACTATATTTAAGGGCTCCGGCAAAAATGTCTGTTAATCTGTTCCTTTGGGACCATTACAGGTTTTGTATCAACACTGGCAAATGCTGACTGGCAAATTACAAGTGCCTGAATGAATAAAGGGAAGGAATACCGCACCCTTTTTATTTATAAAGAGACCACGATTTGGTGCCAGGATCTTACTATACCATTTTATATATAATCAGTTATCCTTTACACTGGACAACAGATGGAGAGAGTATGTTTTAAGTTGGTGTGCGGGTGCACATAAGTAGCCAGAGCCTTTTGCATTTTATAAGATTTTCTACAGACTGACCTGTTAGTTTAATGAGGTCACTTATGTACTTAGGGTTAAGTATTTGATTAAGAACCTTGCTGGATTGAGATGTTGGACCTCTCCTTGAGGGTAAGCCGTGGTTTCTTGCTCACCACGTAAATAACTCTATTCCCCTACCACTAAAATAATTATTAAAGAAATCTTGCTGCAACTGCTGTTATACTTTCTAATCCTAGCAGATGCATTAGAAATTGACAACAGTAAGTCCTGCATTAGAAATGATCCCCATACTGAGTTACCATGCTGCTAGCTCAAATGGTTTAATCTTCTGCCACTGCTATTTTTTGTAACATTCTTATTGTTGCTTAGTTCATAAGTTAGATGCACAGTTCACTTATACTTTTATGGTTGATAATATGCCCCTCTCTGGGACATAATTGACATCACTGCAGTTGCAAACCAAGGAATGAAAGGTTCTTATTTGTTCCAAATGGTTACTTCGTGAGCTTTTTTCAATCAACTCTTTAAAAAATACACAAATAATAAAGGAAACCAGGAAGCTTGTAACAACAAATTTAAGTTCTATTCAAAAGAAACATTCTGTATAGATAACTAAAGGGATAATAGGGCTCATTTTCTTTTGGGTCTACCCAGAGAATCAAAGGGTCATTTATTCAGAAAACAGTCCTTCTCTAAACTCATTTGAACTTGTCAGAAGACTCACAAATCTATTACTGCTGTGAGTGTAGTCTATGCATGTTCAGCCTGCTAACACAGATGAGAGAATGATTATAAATGAGAATGATTCTCAGCTCGTCAGTACATGAGATACATGGACATACCGGACAGAGTCCAACAAAGGGCTGTTCATTAGGGGACTGGAGCACCTCTCCTCTGAAGAAAGGCTGAGAGAGCTGGCACTGTTCAGCCCGGAGAAGAGAGGTTTCGGGGGGGGGGTCTCATCAGTGTATATAAATACATGAAGGGAGAATGCAAAGAGTGTGGAGCCCGGCTCCTCAGCGGTGCCCAGTGTCAGGACAAGAGGCAAAATGGGGCACAAACTGAATCACAGGAAGATCCATCTGACCATAAGGAAACACCTTTTTTTACTGTGAGCACTGGCACAGGTTGCCCAGGGAGGTTGTGGGGTCTCCCTCCTTGGAGATACATCAAAGGCTGTCTGGGTGTTGTCCTGGACAATTGGCTTTAGGTGGCCCTGCTTGGATCAGATGACCTCTGGAGGTCCCTTCCAACCTCACTTATTCTGTGGTTCAGTGACAAAGACACACATCAAATGAAACTCAGGGAAGGCATCAGCTGACAGACCCATTTAAGAAACAGGCCATTCCTCTCATAGCACTCTTAGAGATTACAGAAACATAGGTTATGATGTCTGTTTTTCTTAAGGGGAGTCTGGTCACTGTTGTCTTTCAAGGCTTTCACCATTAAATAACAATGGCAGCTCAAAATAAATTCTGTTGTCGTTTATGCTACTGGAGCTGAAAGCAGTATTTGGCCCACACAGAATTAAAATCAATTTTGTGCTGCATTATTGTATGTTATTGCAGTAGGCCTTCAAACACAGGATAATCAACAATAAGCCCTCAGATGGTTTTGGAGTTGTAAAGCTCTCAGGACGGTCAACTTCCAAACAAGCTACACCTCCTTCTGAAAGAGAATAAATAGTTACTCAAGGTTCTCATACTGAATTCAACAGCACTACACAAATATGAGTGATGGAAGGATTTGGCCCATGGAGAGAGCTGTAACACAGATGAATGAATTTAATAGATTTTTCAAAGGCTTATACTGGTGCAACAGCTTGTCTTTATTTAATTTTAACTCTCCAAATTTAAAGAGCAATTTAAACCAGAATAATAGAAGCTAGAGGGGAAAGACATCTATTAGATCATTGAGTTAATCTCCTACCACTGCACAAATGTTCTCTATTGTGCATTTTCAAATATTTTGTCCAGAAATGCTCTCAAAAGCAACAGGGCTTCTACCCCTTGGAGAGGATTAGGATTTTCTGGCTAATCACCCTCAGGGCATTTTTCAGACATAGTCTTTCTTTTTCTTTTCGTAATTTAATTCATGTAATTCTGATGTTTTGAGAAAACAGTAGGAGACTTAATAAAGGACCTTTATTGCCTGCTTTCTACCAACAGCCCACAAGGAAATGGTAGCTACAGCTTTTGGAGCAACACAGCTTTTCCTGATCCAGCAGAGTTGCAGTGAAAATCCAGCCCCACCCTCACAGACACTCAGTGCCACCTGCTCCCCGTTATGCCCAATACAGAGTCCTGCCTTCTAGGTTTTTTGGCTGTGCTGCAACCTCCAGAAGCTCTTTTAGCTTATCTCTTACTTTCACAGACAGAAACATTCCTTTTCTTTCTTGCTGTTTTGCGAGGATGTCAAACCAAGTAGTGAAGATGTCTCTCTTGTTTGTTCCATAGCCAGACACCCCTGAGCTTTTTGTTTCTTTGCGCCTTCTCACACAGATAATTTTGTTCATGTACTGTCAGTTTTCTTTCCCCAAAGTCTTAGATATTTTCTGACTGATAGTTGTTGCATTTTTTCTTTTTCTGCTGTTTCTCTGCAGTGACCTACTCTATTTACTTCTCAGTTTCTTCTCCCATTATCTTTCAAGATTTTCTTACTCCCTTGTCCCCTTTATTACCCTTATTTCTGCTTTCCAGCTACTCATCCACATCTCCCCCTGCAGCTTGCAGTATTAGTTCTTTTCTGTTACTTTCTTCTAGACTTTGTTCATGCATAAAGAGTGTTATAGATTCTGAGAAAGAGGATATTTTGCAGTGGAGATATTTCAATTCAACCCGTTGAAGCTTTTTTATTTCATAAGATATTCTTAAATAGTGATTAGATCTGAGCTGGTAATGAGTTCAATCAACTGGCATACAGGGGAGAATTAGGTTCCACACTCAACACAAAAGATTATAAAACATAACATATAACAACATGTGTAGAACTAATGGACTTTATGTATCTTTAACAGTGAAACAGTGCCCTACTGCTAAATTGGGACTCATGCTGACACTGCTGCTACCTTTCAGGTCCTGCAGTTTCTTAGGCTGATCGTTAAGGTTGGAACAGGCTCAAGAGGAGGAGCTGACAGACTCCAGGGCCTTGCTCCGTCATAGAAACTGGAGAGCTCACACAGCATTTGGGCAGAGTAATGAACACTATCTGAATCTTACATGGGTAAGGTGAGGACTGTTGGGTTACTGGATTAGAAGGTATCCCTTTTAATGGGTGGCACTTTCTATAGAAGCTTGGTATTTTGTATTGGGTAACTTAGGTGGCTGGCTGTTAATTGTTGCTTTTTTTTATGTTGCTTACGAACAGAGTCTAGAAACCTAGCATTGGGGTTTGGGGATTGTGTTATGTTCTGGAGAGCAAGTCACTTAAATACTAATGCTGCCGTGTTTCTTATTGTGATGCATAAATTTGTTTCTGGATCTGTACTTAGTTACTGCAAAGATGGCAATGATAAAAAAATATATCTGAGCAGAACAAGTGGAGAAAATCCTGTAATGAAGGGGAAAACAGGGTTAAGAAAGTTGATCGGTGGGACAGGAACCCAATAATTACGGTGCATGAAGACTAGAATATCTTAATGGGCAGATGTGTCCAAAACTTTGACTGAGGTTTGGAAGAATATTTGTGTTGGTGAATCTAAGAAAGTGGCTTTATTCTGAAAAGTTAAAAATATGTTGTATATCTTAGTCAGATGGAGTATTGATCTCTGGAAATGTTGATGCAGAGTGATTTCTCCTAAATTACTTTGTTTCATGTTTGCCTCTCAGCCAAATTCATGTATAAAAGACCGTTATTTTTGCAACACCTATTCTTCTTTCGGTAGTTTTCAGAACTATAACATGATTATTATTATTTTAAGGAAAAGAAAACGTCCAGAAAGGTGGAAAGGAATGATTAATTCATATTTAACATATCAAGAAATCTACCCTTTCTTCTGAAGTTGAAATAGAAGAATACTCAATTTTCTGTTATTACTCAGAAGTACTACATTTCTTTGCATTTAGTGTGTTGCAGACTGTCATGTTGCAGCTTTTTTTCGTCAAAGTAAGACATAGATTTGGTTACTGACATACTGCAAGCCAAGATTAGATAAAATATAAGCGGCCAAATAATTATGCTTATAAATAAACATATAAGTATGTTTAAAGGACACCATAATCAACTAGTGCAAGAATAAATAAAGGTATAAAAGTTTTGCAACTGCAGCACACAACTGAAAAGCACAAAAAAACCCTAATTACTTGCAACTGACATGACATAAGAAATGTTCTAATCTGATCTGAGAATATGAATAGACAGGTTGATAGACACATCATTAGAAATGCACAGGGGAAAAAAAAACTGATTAAACCTAGAAAAACCCTGTTACTATGCAGAACTCATCTCTCAGGGTGTCAGGGCCCTGAGAGCACCCACGAGCACTAATTGCCCTGACTAGTCTCAGGGCACCTACGTATCCTCTGCCTTTTGGTCCAGGAGTTTTCTTTAAGCTCAAGTCTGTGTCCCTAGTTCTGGCCTGAGCTATGGAGTATGTAGTCCTGTGCCCAGCCTCGTTTCCTGCTACTCCTGATGTTTTTGTTGGACTTACATCTTTACCTCAGCCCTGACTGTCTCCCATTTGTCTGATGATCACTGGGCTGAACTTGTTACCTGCTTGGTCCTGTTGGACTGCAGCCTTTGTGAAGCCCCTACTCCAGCCTGTGCTAAGGTCACCTGTAGCTCATACTCCCTCATGTAGCAGTTCTGGTCTTGCTCCTCTGTGATGGTCAGCTCCACCAGTCACTTCCCTGCAGCTGATGGCCATGCTTTTGCTAATGCAGTCCAATGTGAGATTTTTCTTCACTGCTGAAAGGGTGCATTGCTGGCTTATGCTCAACTTGTCTACCAGAACCTCTCAGATAATTTTCTACAAAGCTACTTTCTAACCACTTGTCCCCAGCCTGTACTATTCTAAGGGGTTATCTCATCTCAGATGCAAGACTTTGCGTTTGCCTTTGTTGGATTTCGTAAGGATCCCGTCAGGACGCTTTTCTATCCATCTGACACCCCTCTGAATGGCATGCCAGCCTCCTGGTGTAGATGAGTCCACCCAGTCTGATGTCATCTGCAAACGTGATGCAGCACCCTTTTGTTTCGTTGTCCGGGCTGTTAATAAAGACTTTAAACAGTATCAGCTCGAATATGAAACTTTGAAGAACATCACCTATAACTAGCTGTCAGACTTCATTTACAAACTGGAATTCTAAAAACTAAGAATCTAACCTAATGCAAGAAACAACTGCCTAAGTATGAATCTAAAATTCTCGTTTGTGATTTTAGGAATTATTAGAAAGCCAAAGCTTGTGGTGCAAATAGTTCTACAAATGGACAAAAGAAATGAATTCACAACCTGTAGATACAGGGTTGGAAATTACACAGCTCTGAATATCCATCTGCCAAACTGAAACAATACACATCTGTATTTTTGCCTTGTTTCTCGTTTTATATTTTGAAAAAGCAGTGTGCTTGGGAAATAGACAGGCATTTGGCAATTTTTCTCACACTGATAACTTTGAAATGTCTTAGTCATACAACAAGATCTTTTAATATTTCAGGTGGAGTAACCACTTTTGAAAGCAGCTCTAAAAGGAAAAGTACAAATGCTCTTCTTCCCATAAAAACAGAGAAACACTATTTTTTTCCAAAGCAATTCATACAACTGCTTCAAATCTTTATTATCCTAAAGGGCAATCTTCTCCAGTATGCCCAGGACTTCCAGAAGATGGTGAAGAACTGTTATAAGAACTGAGGTGCTGTGAACCGCTACTCTCAGTCAAAAGGGAATACACACTTGACTTTTTGACAATAATTTCCTTTAAAAACCTGTTATACATTTCAAATAATGAAAAGAAGCCCCGAACATCTTACTGTGCACTTGCTAGGTAGTTGTATCTGTCATTTATAGGTTATTTCTTACAGCTAGCTCAGTAAAGATAATGGATGAGGGTAGACATAAGAAAGTTCTTTGTCTTTTCTTGCTTCATTTGATAGCCCAACCAGATCCCTTTGCTGGTTCCCCAGAGAAGCCAAGCAGGCTCTGACAAGTGGTTCTCTAAGGACCATGCATAAAACATGAAGCTGAATCTCTGTAGATAGATAGATAGACAGACAGATAGACATTCCAGGCAAAAGTAATGTTTAAAATAATATTAAGTAACATTAAGTATTACCTAAATATGAGAAACAGGCAGACTCTGCCTAAGCTCATCCAAAGAACACGTCTGAGGGTACTTTGTGCCAGTGAAGAGGGATGACATGTTGCAGCAAGCTTTTGAGTCTGTGTGGTTTCGATTTATTACCCATTACAAGTTTGAGCCCTGCTTGAAGCTCAGGTATGTTCAAGCCAAAATCTTTGTTGCCAGGTGAATTTTGTTGCTTGGATCAATTTTTATTTGCTGAATAGACTTCATGTGATTAGTAATCTCACAAGTACATTATTATATGAAACACATGGAAAACCAAAACTAATATGATCTTTTTGTTCTGTAGCTGACTCACACTTTAATGAAGTTGTTTGAAAAAGTAAGGAAAAAAAATTTTTTTCAAGTAATGAAAAAGAATTAAATGAGAATGTGGATTTGAGTAACATCCAAATTACTATTTACCTGCTATCAGTTTTCTTTTTTTGTTGTTTTTCCTCTGAAGTGCTATGTATTCAATGAAATAAAATGCAGGGGGAAAACTGAATGCTATTATTTTTGTTGTGGTTGTCTGTTCTTGTATTTGTGCAGACTCAAGATTTAAAAAAACTGTTTCTTGCTCTGCTACCTTTCACAATATGGTACAGTTAAAAATATCCTATTTAATTTCAACAGAAACATACAACAGTTATCTTTGTAGCTGTCATTTCTAGGAATGACTGGTGGGTGAAGTGATCTGACGCACAAGTATACATCTAAGTAGTTACAAACCAAATGCAAGTAATATTTAACATCATGTAAACAATGAATTTAATTAACCAGCCAAAATCATGAAGTCGCTGTTGAGGGAACTGTCCTTCAAGGAATAGATGTGCATAAAGCAAGCTGCATTTGAAAATGGAATTAGTTTTATTAATTTATCCATTTTATTTTAAAACCAGTGAAGCTACATGATTTTTCCTTTATGTATATACACCTATTTACAGTCTAACTTGCTGTCTTGTTTGTCAGGTCATAGTTTTGTGATTTTTTTCTTTTTTTAGTCCTTTTTTTTTTTCAGAATTTAAACAGACAGGCAATAAAGGCTGGGTATAATTAAAGCCTGCACAGTGTTATGAACATGCACACAGTGATAGAAGGCAGGGGGGAGATATTTTAAGGTATTGATTGAGATGATTCAGGAGTTTTAACTGAAACATTCATGTAAGTGCTTTTCTGGTCATGTGCCAGTCCACTTAGTTGTTCTTTTACTGGTGACTGGTAAAGCAGATCTCTCAGACTACAGTTGACACAAGTCCTTGCTACGGTTTATCATGGTAACTTGAGTTGGAATGAAACTGAAGTTTTCGTTTTAAATATCAGTAAATCTGGGGAGAATTCACAATTGAAATAGGATTTGAACTTTGCTGCTTATCATCTCAGATCCTCAGGGAACTGCTATGAACCCCTGATGGATTGGTTCTGGTCCCTGCCTACTGGTACCATCTGACTGAGCTACAGAACAGCATAACGTTTCCTCTTCTGAGTGGAACTGTAGCTTTTGGTTACATTTCAGTGATTTTTATTTTGGTTATCTTCACCTACAGTATAATTTTTTTATGGCCTTATGGTCTAATATAGTTTGAATATGAACTCTCATTTAAGCATGTAAAAATGTAAAAGTCTGTATGCTTCGCTTTTATTCAATTAAATCCGAAAAGATGATAAACTAGTCTTTCATCAGAAAAATAATTAAAAAACCCCAAGTAACATTCAAAAGTATTTAATGTAAATGCAGTTTTTTTCTTAAAGAACAGTTCTTGAACTAGAACAAAGGAGCTGGAGTAGAAGCTTTAAAGATCGAATCTGATAGCTTTAGAAGGAACAGAAGAAACTCTTAAGCACCTGTCAAATGAAACAGAGACTGTACTGCACTCCAAGTATGATTGAAAGATTTTAGAGCTGAACTTTTCCTAAGGTGAGAGTTGGGATCGTGTGTCTGTATATATATAAAAATATATATGTGAGAAAAATTTTTCTTTACCACCTTATAATCAGGAAGTCGTAAGACGTTTTCTGTACCTGTGCAAGAGCAGATACGTTATTTTTTACAGACCTACAAATACATGCTTCCATCTGATTTTTCTTCACCTCAGTTGTGCTATTTTTCCTGTAGTACTCTAAATTATGATTAATAGAAAATTAAGTATACCAGAATTTTAATCATAACCTCATAGAAATGCTCTACTTGTCAAAAAAAACGATTTAGTGAAAAATCCTACTTTAAGCAGCAGAATAGTTTTCAATAATAAGTACCAAAATTATATGAAATACTCATTTTATAAAGTGGAACACATGGAAATAGGAATCACGGTAATACATTTTCTCTACTAGAAAGCACACGTTGTTTTTGTTTGTTTGCCTGTAAATGCCCTTTAAAAGCTCTTGCTCTTCTGTCAACAGTTTCTTCACGTCCATGGAAAGAGAAAAACACTTTTTAAGCATTTCTTATTAAGAATGATTTTTTTTAATTTTAAAATATGTTGGGGTTATTGTCATAATCAGTAATATTTTACTGTAAAATTACTTGTTTCGTAGCGGTATTTTCTTTTAGCAAAATCATAAATTAGATCTTTGGCTCCTGAACATTGCAAAAACTTTTCTAACATATTGCAGACATGACATTTCCAAAAGAGCCTTTCCATTGTGTCATTTCCACAGTAGTTATTAAATTAATCTGTATAGCTATCTATGAGTGATCTATGAGATCACTGTTCCAGTATACCCAAGATAGCAGAAGTGAAGAATCATTCATTCATTATTAAATAGTTTGCAAGTTAATGTCAGAGAAAAGTAAATCCTTAACAAGAATTTTTCATGTTTAAAACTTTCTTCTTTTCTTATTTTGAAAGATAGGATTTTCTTTTAGTGATATACAGCATAATTATTGTTGGGATTAATACAATTTTAACAGGACATAACATTCCTAAACCTCTTGAAATAAATATGCATATGCTGATCTGGATGTTATGAAATATTCAGCATGTGACAAGAAATACTTTGAAAGGTAGGTATGTGCTGGCACTCCAGTAATTGGGTTCATGAATTGCTTCCAACAAAAATGTGAAAGTTGCTTTTCCTCTCTCCAACTAATTTCACCAGTGCTCATGAAAAAGAAGTCATTTTTAAAGATAGTTTAAGAAAATGAATCTGCTCACACAGAGATGAAATACTGAATTTTTGACTGACTTTTTTTCCGAATGATCCAGGTACTTAGTGACATATGCAGTTTGTGCAATATCCGTCTAACAATATGTGCAGTACTCAGAGATATACTACCAGTGTTTTTCAAGAGAAATCCAACACCTATGTTTGTCTTCATTTATGGTAAACCCCTGTAAGAGGAACTTGAGGACTTCTTTTCAGGGAAGTGGAGAAAACAAAGAGGAAATACCTTTACTTCTTTTCTCCAGCAAATAGAAATGACTTTGCTTAATCAGAGAGAATAACACTACTTTTTAAGCAATACTTCTTAAATGCATCTACTCTCACCCATGTTTATTTTTGAGAAAAATGATACCAGTTCCTCGCATGTTAAAGATGAGACATTACTAGAGATTAAAGTATCAAAAGCAGAGGTTCTGATAACAAATGACATATTAAACAGCAAAAGTTCCCAGGACACATCCAAAAGCTCAGAAAGAACATAGTGAAGGAGATTGAGCTCCTATAAAACAAAAAAGAGACAAAGAAATCCCAAACCCAGGTATTCATTAAAATGAGCTTCTGTAGCAAAAAATATTTTACCTGCCTTTGAGGGAGGGACAAATGAGCTCCTAGAAACCACAGATCTTCAGTAAATCATAGAATCATAGAAGGATTTAGGTTGGAAGGGACCTTTAAGATCATCTAGTAATAATTTTGTTAAAGTAACAATTTAAAAATAAAATTATGATGTTCTTAATGGATTGCAATTTTACAAGGAGATTGGCTTCTATAAGGTGAAAAAAGTACCTCTGGTTTAATGCAGTATAATTCCTTGAGGGTGTCAATAAAATGGTGAGTGGAGGAGATAGGTAGACATGTTTGCCTAAGCTTTCAAAAAGCCTTTGGCAAAGTCTTTCACAAGAAGCCATTAAATATGATCAGTCTTAAGGGGAGAGCTAAAATTCCGTCACAGGTCAGAAGCTGGATGAGACATGGAAAACAAAAAGCGTGAATAACTCATCTTTGAAGAGGGTGAAATGTTAACAGCGATGTGTTTGAATATTGAAAGAGAACCCCTCTGGTTTAATGTACTGTTTGCATTAATGATCTGGAAAAGAGATGAGATGAGCAAGCCCCTGATTATTTATGATAGAAGTGAAAAAAGAATTTGAGAAGTTTCAGGGGGATTTAGCAGAATGAAGTCACCAACATGATGACAGGTATAATGTAAAGCTGACTGTAGTAGAACAATGCCCAGTGCTGGCAATTTTCTAAATGCTCTTAAATATCTTTGAATCTACAATTAAGGTATTTCTTCATTAAAGAAAACAAAATTCCTATATGTATTTCTCAGTGATATCCCTACTCCCCTCATGCCCCATCCTGTGCCCCCCCCCCAAAAAAAAAAAGCTATTATGTATCTGTGCTTCAGAAAGCAAATACACTATTTGGAAAAGAAGAAGAAAACACCATGAAAAGAAGCCACTTTACATTGACTCCTGAGTTTAGTGTAGGCTTTGAAGCTTAATATATATACATGCATGTTCTATTAGTTGGAATTAGAGATCACCATGACAAGAACATTTGGAAAACTGGCCTAAGTAAATATATAATACCACAGAGCTGATATTTGATTAGCTCTGATGGCAATGGTCCTTGATGGTTGTAGCCATCGAGGCAGGCAGGCTTCAGAGCGCTTCTGTGAGGAGGGGAGCTAAAACCAAACCAGGCATCTGATTTCTCTCCCCTAAGATCTGAGATATATCCTTTTATAAGACAGCTGAGTTTCTATACAGTTTGCAGCTCTTGGCCTCTGTCCTGGGGTGAAGCGGTTTCAGGGATGCTACCTTGTCAGGGCGGATGCTTTATGCTGTTTCTCAGCTGTTATTTCCCTCGCTGAGCTGCTGCTTCTTAAACCAAAACCAGCCCTGCACCAGCAGCTCTCAAGGTTGCACTTCTTCAGTGACCTGTACCGGACCGTTGGTGAGTTGCTTACCGTTTTGGAGTCTCGACTTCAAAGCTGTGCCCACATTGTCAAAGCCTTTGCTGTTGCCCTGCTGTTAAAGTGCACGTGCTAACAGGAGACCCCCGGTATCAAGTTGAGGCTCACACAGCCAACTCTCACAACAAGCTTTTTGAGAAGCGCAGCAGGTCAGCGCTGGCACCTTGCACCGTGAGCAGTGAATACTACTGGTGTAAAGCTTCTGACCTCTCACTGGTGGTTATGGTAATGTTTTTACAGGGCACTGGTACAAAAAAAAACCCCTGTGTACAGTTTTGCTATATCTGTGTGCTTATGTTTGGGTTCAGAAAAAGCTGAGCTAAAATCTGCGTAGTGTGCTTGTACTTTTATGAGAGGAACAGGTTTCTGCTTTAGCTACACAGGATACAGATTTCCTAAAGAATTTAAGTATTACTTTAATGGTAAATGCACACTCTGGGAGGATGATAGGTTCTAGTTTGAGTCTCTGTTATAAGAAGCAATTATACACTTTTCATGACAAAGCTGTTACATCAAATGTAAAGAAGTGTTCTGATGTTACAAACTGATTAAATTAAAGAACAAAGGCTTACTTTGGTATGTACAGTGATTATGGGTACAAAGTGATAGGGACTAAAATTACTGTGAAAAATGGACCTTTCAGAAAATTATTTAACTTTCCTCCAAATTCATCTGGTGCTGCCTATTGTCAGTATAATGGATTGGACTACTTAGATGACTATTTTGATCTGATATGACCATTTCTATGTTCCTATAGTGGTCTGTCTCACAGACGTGGTTAGCAATATAATTTTCTACAGCACTGTTGACAGCTTTCCCTTTTTAACGCTGTCATATCCGTTTTATTATTTGAATCATTTCAGATAACATCTTATCAATTAAGGTATAAGTCTCTGTTAAATATTAAACCTATGTTCTGTTCATAAGTAGGAATTCTGTCAAAACCACTGAAACTATATTATAAATCATCACCTAAAAATCTTAAATCTCTGCCTCCAAAAATCCCATAGGTATCTACATTGTAATCAGTGATCATTTGGTGAATTGTAATGCTAGTCTTTCCCTGTAGAAATTTCAATCACATCTTTTCCTCTGGCAGGACAAATAGACAACTTCATAGAAATCTGTAAATATGGTGGGAGAACAATGCATGCAAAAACCTTTCAGTTCATGTGGTTTAGGTACAGTGCTGCAAAACACTCACAGGATACTTTTGCAATCCAAAAAAAAAAAAAAAAAAGTTTTGAAAAGCCATTGGAGCACCTAATAAACTAATAAAAGTTATTTTCAGTGCTGAGGCAATATAATAACTAAAATTTAACAAACTTGACTTTAAGCCAGCTGAAGGGAAATATTAGTAGATCTATAGCTGCATGGCATGATGTACTAAAATCCTTTGGTTTACTAATATACTCCAGGAGCTAAATGTAACATAAATACAGAAGGTGGCTATAATGAATATGCAATGGTAAAAATCACTGCTTAGGTAGTGCTGGATACTAACGCTCTTGCATTCGCTTAGCATCTTGCCTTGCAAATAGTCTCACTGAGAAGAAGTTTGATAACAATCTCCAGAAAAGCAGTTGAGAGCCTCCTCTTACCACCTGTAGTATGAGTTGTGTGGGCGTAACTCACTCTTCCTCTGTAAGCAAAGGAGATGAGCTCAGGTCTACAGAGGTCGGCCAGAGGCAAATTACCTTGAGCCCAGAAGAACCTGAGTGCCTCTTGTGCTTCAAGAGAGAAGCAACACCAGCCTTCCTTTCTTCTGAGTTTGTAGGCAAAGAAATGATGGTTATTAAAAAAAAAAACGGCATTTTAATTTGTTTAAACAAGACTTTGTACAGTGAATGACATGGGAATTTGTATAATAGGAAAAAGCAGGCTAAAGAAAATGAGTTCTAATCATGCTTATATGGGACTAAAGTTTACACTTGAAATACAACCCTTTCTTTTTGAATTTTTTTTTTTTAATTCTCTATGTTACAATGAGTTCTGGTCTTTATGCCTTTGTATCCATAAATATACGCATATGATAATGATAGAGGTGTTATACAAATTTCAGTTTACAA
Organism: Ibidorhyncha struthersii; assembly: GCA_013398815.1. Lineage (NCBI taxonomy): Eukaryota > Metazoa > Chordata > Aves > Charadriiformes > Charadriidae > Ibidorhyncha > Ibidorhyncha struthersii. The sequence goes on from VZSZ01001095.1 coordinate 293,829, forward strand.
ATTATACATGGAAATTCATACAGTCGTAATTAAAAAAGATACACATACTTTGTAGATATATTAAATAAGCAACTTCATGCTGAGTGCTCAGTGCATTTTAGCTAACAAGGAAAAGATGGAGGTCCTACACTTAACTTACTAAATTAAGGGGTTTATTTATTCATTTGCTTTTGTAAACAGAGCGAGCTCTGCTGCTGTATGTGATCAGTCTTCTGCTGAACATGCACTCAGATCAGTATGGCTGGGAAGAGCAAGTGAAAACTTGGAATGATTCTTGCTGGAAGAGGTGTCATTACTAACTAGTTTTCTGGAAAATACAAGTGAGGTTTTTTTCTGTTTTTTTTTTCCTCTTCTACTTCTTAAAACATTTTAACTCTTTTCCTTTAATTCATTTTGACTTCAGTCTCCTGCATTGCCTTGTGGTACCTTTGATGTTTCCTTTTATTTAAGATAAATATTATATATTTTAAGGAGCTATTTTTTCCACTTTTGAGAGTGAGGAGGGTTTTTTTTAAAATGCATGGAGTAAACTGTTTATAGTAGTAGTTATAGTGTTTCTGAGAAGTGTAAGGCATCTAAAGAAAAGTAAAACTTTAATTTCAGTGGGTGTTGATCTCTGCAAGATGGTAAGATTTACTTTGTAGCTATTCCACTGTACACGTACAAAATTTATTTGTAAGAACTTATCAACATGATATCACAATAGATATCATGAGAGCCAGAATTTTGCAGCAAGAAGATTAGTATTTCGAACCTAGTGAAAGCCAAAGATAACAATACAGGTACAGATGTAAAAATGATCAATAACTACCATCCCTCTGGTTCCATAAGCAAAAAAAAAAGAGAGGACATAACATTTGAAGTTTGACTTTTTCTTTAGCATCTGTTTATGACGGCACTTGAATAATGACAGATGTATGAGAAATACCAAAAGTCAGAGACGTAGCAGCTCATTTCATCAGCTGGGCCAGTGAGACACAGGGGTAAAACCAGAGGCACAAACAGAAACAATTCCAAGTCAAGCTCAGTCACATGTATAATTTCTCAAGCTGGTTTTAGGAACTCAGCTTAGATGACATTTCTAGAACAGTCCCCATTTTTCCCAACCTGAAAGGATTTCAGTATTTTATCTAACTGAAAGGAGAAAAGAAATTTTTATTTTTTTTAATTAAATTTTAGTTTCTGTTGAAGTGCAGCTTTGAATGAACTGACGTTAAAAGAGAGACCGCAGAACCCTGATTGCTCATACTAAACTCAGCCATTTCAAACCAGAGAAATATTTAAGGGAGACCCAAATGCTTTAAATTATTAGAACACGGAGAAGATTAGCGTTTCTCTCAATTGAACTTCTTCTTTTATTAAACCCAAACACTTCGATCACTTTTTATATTCACCCACAAAATATTATTTTTGTGGCTGTTCCTCAGTATCTGCCCTTTCCTTCAATTCAAATGACTTAGGAGGCTGGCAAATGAGATGACGACACTCCCGTTTCACCCATCTTTCCACTTTTGAGATATTCCAAAAAGAGGAGGAATTTTAAGAGATGTTCTGGCTATTTTAAGGATAATTTATAGACCAGAGAATTCTGTCACTTTTATCCCGACACCTGATAAGAAACAATTCCTTTTTTTTTTTTTTTTAAGTAATTCAGCAGCTCCATTTTATAGTATTTCTTCCAATAACAATTTCAGCAAACAATAAATTGTAAATCAGTAATTCTGACCTGCTGCTAGTAGCTTAGGTAGACTCATCTATGCATTCCCTCATAAGAAGCAAAACTAAATGGTTGCATTTGGAAGTTTTTTCTCATTTGTTATTTGAAAAAATATGTCTCCCCTTCCCAAAAGCATTTTCCTTTACAAAGCATCATTTTTTCTTAATGAAGCTGAAAATAAAGCATCAGATTGAAAAAAGGGGACATTAACAGTAAAATTTGGTTTTGTCGCTCTTCTTCAGTATCTCTGGAATGGAGAAATATCACTGCAGTGCACTCCTTATCTGAATGCCAATAGCTTTGTTGTCAGCTGTGTACCTACTTTATGTACTAAATGACAGCTTTTCCTGTGCTCTCCCCTTTCTCCTCTCATTGCCCTTTAGAAGCATTTGTACGGTTATGTTAATCTAATTTTCTATTAAGATTTTTTTCTAGTTATAGTGCAACAATTAAGCAAGCAATTCTTTCTAGTTTTTCCTTAGGGACTTCAGTTAGTGTCTCTCATACATCATAAATAAGGAATATTTTAATAGATGGTTGTTCCTTCGCCCCCACGCCAAGTTATCATTTATTCACTAAGATAAGAAAAGATGTATTAAACTTCAATAGGAGAGGCAATTAAAGAAAATATTCTGATAATCCTGACACAAGGCACAATCACGTTACTGTACCAAGCCCCCAAAGTTGAATTTGCTCTGCTGTGTACGTGGTAGATAGAATGAGGAAAAAAAGGGTGGTTTTATGCCAAGTGGTTTCAAAAATGTACTATTATAATACCTTATATTTCTTGGGCTCTTCTAAGTGAATTTATGTAACACACAGTTTGCAACCACTAAACTCAACAGAGCTGTATCTTTGTAGTCTTGTATGATGGTACACATATAGTCCTCTAGATGATATCCAGCCCATGCACTCGTATGGCAAATGCACGACGTACTTCCATAAACAGCTGCAAACAAATTGCTTCAATTTCCTAATTCCCGGGGATTTTCTTCATTTTAGCTTGTTTTAGCCTTCTGTAATATTTCTTTCTTTGATTTAGAGTTTTATCCTTTTTGTCAGTGTAGCAACTTCTGTTTTACTTGTATAAATGCCTTTGTAGGGACTTCAGAGTTAACTTTTTTGATACTAGTTTAAGCATCTGTTATGGTTTGAGAAACCCATAAGAATTTATTGTCGTTTAGACAATCATTCTATCACTCAATGACTACTCTCTGTTATAGATTACTCTTAAAAATCAGTATACATAGAGCTCATTTAGTCATGCGAGTAATCTTTATTAAGCAAACAGTTTGATAATTGCGTAAGCAGCCACATGCAAAACAGCGCTGGGCAGCCGGGGAGTCTCTGCTCCGCTAACGGCGCGCACCTGGTTCCTGAAAGTTTCTGGTTTTATACAGTTCTTCTTCCGGTGTAGGAGGTGTCTTAGTGGTGTACTATGCGTCTGCGCGGTTTTGTGGTTAGGGGGTCGTTCTCTGCCTTCCTGGGCCTCCTGGTGGTCGCAGGGATGAAGGCTCCATGTCTTCTTCACATCACGTACTCCTCGTTTTCATAAGTCCCTTTCCCCTCCTTCAAAACCTGACGACTTTGCGGTTTAGCCTCTGTTTGCTGCTATCTTGCAACCTCCTACTAAGCAGTTTGTCTTTGTAGAACCATGTAACAACGTGCATAGCCTGGGGGTTTGGTGAACAAACAGTACTGAGCTTATCACACTCTCCACCCGGGAAAGGGAATCGGGGTGGGGGGTGGGGAAGAAACCCAGGGGTTGAAATATAAACAGATTTCATAGAATAAGACTAGATGATTAATATTAATAGCACTAAATAACCAATATTGATCTGGATACCAATACAGAATATGCAAAGGTTATACTTGGCCAATTCTATCAGTAGGAAGCTGTGCACTCCCAGCAATGGGCAGCAAATGTGGGACACTGTGAGTGCTATGGCTTTGGGAGGAAGGGAAGGCCTCAGGGGTCTGGCACCCGGGGCAAGGTGTTCTCAGGATGGCAGCCATCAAGGGAGAGAGCGAACTTCACAGCAAACTTTCTGATTTATATTGAATGTGATGTTCATGGTCCGAAATAACCCTGTGGACCAGTGTGGGTCAAGTGCTCAGGTCTCACTTCTCCTCATCCCTGCACCCGACGAGCTCAAAAACACTGGGACCTTGAAACCCAAGCAGCAAAGTTGGCTACCAAGTAAATATTTTCACAAATTCAGACACTAGAGTCTTCTGAATGTTCAGTCTTCACAAGTACTAGAAGAGAAATCAGTCCTGTGTCGCTCAAACCAGGACACCACCCTATGTAATTTATCAGTGATATGATCCCCAGCTGTTCTGCAACATCTGCAGCAGTGGAGGGAGTTATATCTTTTCAGTGGATACTGCCTCTGTACAGCAGATCTCTTCTAGACTGTAATAAAAGTTGATGTAGACCAACATTTATTATGAGTAAGCTGCTGTATGCTAAGAATCAGTCATGCAGTTCCCACTTATACTAATTGTAACCACTGGGGTCTTTTTTGCCATACTTGCTGCTGAAAGCTTAACCCTTCAAATTTAATAATTTCTTGGAAAACCCTGTGTGGATATGATAGACAGCCTGTAGCACATCACAGAAAATTACATTCTGTTTCATGGAGTACTCTGAAAACTTCTAGAGGACACTTTTTATGTATGTTATAGGCTACTATACTCATTTCTATAGTCATACTACCTACTTATGGAGAATTTTTTCAGATATAGCAAGTTTTAAGGGACTTTTTAAAAAGAAGTAGATAAAGGACTAGCTGTGATTATGTTGCATGGACTACAGGAGGATTTACTGTGTGTTGGTTATTTCACATCCAGTCCCTGTGGACCCAGTCATTAGGGGTTTATTCTAAGGGAAGGTGTAGTAATCCACTCTGCAATAAGACTGCACAAGCTCACTGTGCACATTTCCCTCTATAAACAGCATCTGAGCATTGCCCTTTTATGCAGTATAGGTTTAATCCTGACAGGGATTTAGTTTGGAGTATCTTAATGTCTATCTCCATGTGATCTCTTTACTTTCTGAAACAGGAAGCAACCAACCATTTGCATTAAAGTTAGCTCATATTAAGAATACTCACTAATTGGGACTGTCTGAACATTTATTATATCTCTAGTGTCTTCTGAAGTATTGTTGTGGTCAATTTGTTGAAAGAGGCACTTGTCGTGATTTCGTCACAGCAATGGCCAACCACCATGTTCTGTTTTAAACATGCTTTCATAAAATTTAGAGAGCTATGGTAATTACGGCCATAACTCAGTGAAGAAATAAAAACAATGTATCCGTCTCCTTCAGCAGAATCATTTAAACTGGAGAAACTACGTGGTTGCTTTGCCCACACTGTGGGATATCTCTTCATACTTGGTTGCACCTGTATAGCCATACCAGTTTACGTTTATCTCTGTATATCTTCACCTCTATAAGATTACCTTTTAAAAAGATTAAGGACTAATGTCTTCATCTTGTTGAAGCCTGGGGAGAGATGGCATTGGAACCTGTGTCACATACGATGAAGGAGAAAAGTAAAAAAAAACAATAATCACCTGAATAAACTACATTTGCCCTAGGATTACGGTTTTAATAACAGCATTTCCAATCAATCATGAACAAAGAATTTAGGTAGTCCTTTATTTCTTTCTGAGGTGATCATGATAATTACATATAGAATCAAATACTCTTGCTGGTATTAGTATTTGCCAAGTGGTCTTGTTTATATGGAGCATGGTTACATATGTTTTCGATATTTTGAGTGTTATTTTATAATTTTTAATGACACATACCTGGGGTTTTTTTGGATTCAGAACAAGACCTTGAGTCCTGGCTGCCTGTGCAACAAATGACTTTGCCAACTGATTCAAAGGTAAAGCTGGCTGGCAGCAACTATGATAGAATAAATGAGAAAAATATATCATTGCCTGCCTACCTCAGATTTATCTATTTATTTATTTGACTTTTTCATGTGTCCATGGTGTTTTAATCTACTTGGCCAGTACTTTGGCACAGTATTTTTTGTAAGGGCCTGGTTTTATCCATTACTTTGTTTTAGAGTCCATTCTAAAACATGGTATGCTGAATTAAAAGAAATTTTTTCCCATGTTTGTAGATAAGTTTGAAAAATAATTTTGATAGGTTTAAGTAATAAGTTTTGGATACACTAACTCTCAGTCCGTATTCTTCATTTTACTATATATAGACTAAAACAGAAGACAAACCTTGTTTTAGTTAATCTTTGCCAGTAATAAACATACTAAAGAGTATGTGTGTATGTTTGACAAGAGTCTCTAAGTTTGAGGTACATTGTGACATATTGATAGTCAAAAAAAAAAACCAAAGCAAAGACAAAAAACTCCTCCTACACACTATTTTTCATTATTGTGATTGAACACCTGCCTTCAGCAAAATTAAATGGGTACAGAATCCACGTCTTCCTTTGCTTTGGTAGATAGGTATCCAGTTCAGATCTCACAGAGTCAATTAAAAAAATGAGGAAGCCATTTTGAGAAAATTTACATGGAATTTACATTTTTCTCTTCCTCAAGTAAATAATCAAATATTTTTACTAAAATATATATTTATTGTGTAGGGTTTGTGAAATAATTTTGTTTAAAGATATGAAAAATAAGATTTTGCCTTAAAAATTAGCAAAAAATGTGTAAAAAACAATTTTAATGTGAGAAACTAGAAAGTTTGAGAAAACAAGTTTCAAATGTAAAATTTAAAAAATTGCTTGATTTTTCTAAATTCACCAATTTTTATGGGCTAATATGTTAGTTGCAATTTTTGTCTGTTAATGTGCTTGCAGTTAGAATGTTTATGGTTTCCGTTTTCAGTTTCTGAGATAATAATATAGGTTCTTGAGTTTTCAGATCTACTTAAAACATTGTGTAACTGATTATAATGGGAGATCCCAAAATTTCTTCAACTTCAGGGGCACAAAGCAAGTCAGTCATAGATCTGCATTAGTAGAAGGAAGGGTGCTTACCTAAGAGAAGAACATGGCTAGGTTTCTATAAACCAGTCTATGACTTCGGAGTTGGAGTCATGTAAAATATGTTAAAGCACTCAAATACAATGACAACCTAAGCTAAATATTTGTTTGCAAATCTACATGACTAAAGATAGCATTATTGTTTTTAATACCGTTAACTTCCAACTGAAAAGTTCTAAAAGTTAGTACCTGCTGGTGTCACTCCAAAAGTATTTTAAATAACAAGAGTGTTTCATCTTAGTATTTCCATTTTTCTTGACGTGCTACTGGATCATGCACACGTGCTTGGGTGCTTTCTCTCTGTCTTATAAATACGAATGTGTATGTTCTGGTTTTGGCTGGGGTAGAATTAATTTTCTTCACAGTAGCTAGTAAGGGGCTATGTTTTGGGTTTGTGCTGAAAACAGTGTTGATAACACAGGGGTGTTTTCATTAATGCTAAGTAGTGCTTACACAGAGTCAAGGCCTTTTCTGCTGCTCACACCACCCCACCAGTGAGTAGGTTGGGGATGCAGAAGAAACTGGGAGGGGACACAGCTGGGGCAGCTGACCCCAACTGACCAAAGGGATATTCCATACTATATGATGTCATGCTCAGCATATAAAGCTGGGGGAAGGAGGAGGAAGGGGGGGACACACATTTGGAGTGACAGCATTTGTATTCCCAAGTAACAGTTACACGTGATGGAGGCCTGCTCTCCTGGAGGTGGCTGAACACATGCCTGTGAATGAGAAGGAGTGAATGAATTCCTTGTTTTGTTTTGCTTGCGCAAGTGGCTTTTGTTTTGCTTGTTCAACTTTATTTATCTCATCCCACAAGTTTTCTGACTTTTACTCTTCCGATTCTTTCCCACATCCCCCTCTGAAGGGACTGAGTGAGTGGCCGTGTGGGGCTTAGTTGCTGGCTGGGGTTAAACCATGACAGCGTAAAACCTGAAAATATTTCTAATAGTACTTCTACTACCATTGTTATGTAGATAAAATCTAAGGAGGTGATAGTAAAGTATAATTTATTGAGATAATTTTTACTTTTTAGCTTAAATAAAAACGATCAGTTTATGGCCAAAACATTTTTGAAACTATTCTCGAACATGAAGCAGAAATTGATGAATCATTTGTCATCATTTCAAAATTAGGCCAGATGCAGCATTATATTTGTCCAGTTACTCTGAAGTAAATCTGGAATGATGTCAAAAGTCAGTCCTTTGGTATTTATAAATGGTTGCCATGCTGTCATATGCATCTCACTCAAGCATTTTCCCATCAGCATAAAAAAAGACTAGCAGTGATTCAAAGGCTATCTTTTCATCATTACTGGTAAGGGCTGGATATTTAGGTGATTCAATAAAGCTGCGGATAGCTTTCAGGGAACATTGCTGCCAGCCTTTTCTTACTGTTGGAGATGTGGGTGCTGAAAGCTCTTTCTGTCCTAGAGCAGCTCTGGGCTCCTACGCAGATGAACAAAGCAACTAATTTGTGGGGAAAGATGTTTTTTCCCCGCAGCAGTCACTGCTCTTGTTTGTATTGTTGCTGCATTTGATAAATTTAACTGGCCCTTTTTTGTTTTTTTTTTTTTCCTTTCCAGCACTTAAAACTCCCCAATTAGAATATTTTTTTTGTTCCTATAATGGCTGTGCAGAAGATATTTGTCTGATTCTGTGTTTCTCAAACACAATTAACACTTCTATTTAGTATTAAATATTCATAAATCTGACCTGAAACAACTGGTGGCTCTTAACTAACACAGAGATTGGTAACAGTCCTTAGTTCAGAAAGTTGATTTTTTTTTCCTTTTTTGCAATAGTGATATCTGTACACACAGCAATTGCAATGTCAGGAGAAGAGGTGTAAATCCCATTATTATTATTTTTTTTAATATCATCATTTTATTTTGCTCACGTATTTCCTTCATGAAACAGGAAAAAACATTCTAGAAAAGTTTCTAATATGTAAGCTTTCATAACAGAGCAAAATTGGTCTGAGTGATACATAATTACATGGTTGGATGGCATAAGTGTTTTTGGCCATTCTTTGCCAGAACACTCCTTGCTGTTAAAGTTACTTGCCATCATATCTTGAAATACCTACTGTTCAAATGTTAATCTCCCAGACCTGAAGTCTAGTTTTTATATCATAAAATGTAGTAACTAGCAATAAATCTAGAGAACACGGTGACCTTGATCAGTTCCTGAAAATGCATGTGAGGCTTCATTTTCTTTGGCACAGAAATTCGCACTGTAAGTCAGGAAATGTTAAAGGATTGGGAACCATTGTCCTACTCATTCATATTAAAATGTGCTTACTGCAACTGCTTTCCATACACTGACAGTTTTTGGAATATATATCCTCTCTCACTATGACCATATTGAGTTAGGAACATGGACTGAGGAAGCAGAGTGGGTTAGGGGGCTAAGAAGAGTAGATCTGAATTTTCTGACTAGGAGTTTCAGATGGAAAAAGTCTCCTATGATTTTTTTAATTTTTTTTTCTTGGTTGCAGGACTTAAAGCAGCTAATTGATTGAGCATCAACAAAATGCTTCCTTAGTATATCTTATGTTCTCATCTCAGAACCAAAAGAAACTGGTTTGTAGTTTTGGGCTCAATGAAAGTTTAATCCTAATTTTTTGGAAATTATTCAATGGACAGAAGATAAAATTAATTTAACTTTTTCCCAAATGACATACAGAATTCAAGTCAAATACAATGTGTTAAACTTCTGATACCTAAGGTATTCTGGGACAGAGATTATTGCTGTGTCATCAGTATCCTAATGGAGACCTTTGCTTTACTAATAAACTTTTTTTGTATCTATACTGTATTTCCAACCTTACCATCACTCAGATCCACTTAAACTATTTTTTGTATTACATGAGAATTTCCACATGGAACCTGTTCCCTTTTACTTAACCTGAAAAACACAACAAAACAGATATTCTTTGCTCCAATGTTTTTCATATTAATATTATTATATACACTAATAGAGAATACATTCTGAACATGAGGGATATTTTCACTCTTTTCTAGCCTTACAATTCTATACCAAAAATATGTAGGTTTAGTTTTCATTTATAGTATTAAGGTATAGATTTGTAAATTAAGAAAAAACCCTATGTGCTTCCCTTTTCTGACCTTAATTTTTTGACACCGTCTCTTCTAATCTTTCCATACCTTCAAATGTAAATATTTTGCACTTTTTAAAGGAACTATGTAGTATTACTTGTTGGTAGAAAGAGGGAACAAGGTAGTTGAGAGGAAATGACAGAAGATGTCTCTCTTCTTTTTGATGTTTCTTAGAAGCATAAGAAAAAGCTGATGAAACTGATGAATCGCTAGAGAACCATAGATTACATGTACACACACATGCATATCTGCATATATACACACAAATACATATCTGTATGAATCACTCTGTATATGCTCTTTGCTATGAATGAAATAAATAGATATTAGAGGGATGTACAGCTAGAAGCCTAAACACGAAGGTGGTATGTGTTGATATGCTCTATTATTTACATAGTAGTCACTTTACATGGAAGTGTCCCAATAAGGAAATTATAATAGAAGAAAGTGTCACTTTTACGCTGCAATTTTTCAAATTGTAATCAATCAAGAGCATGGTGGATGACTTATTCACAGCATATAAATGAAATTGTAGAAGTTAAATCTCATCAACTCATTTCTCAATCTTGACATAGACGTTAAATTGAAGTTCAGCAAGGTACAGCTTGACACTGATGTCAGGACTAAGTGTACAAGCTGCTGAAATCACACAGAATCACACAGAATCGTCAGGGTTGGAAGGGACCTCTGGAGATCATCTAGTCCAACCCCCCCGCCAGAGCAGGGTCACCTACAACAGGTTGCACAGGACAGCATCCAGGCGGGTTTTGAATGCCTCCAGAGTGGGAGACTCCACAACCTCTCTGGGCAGCCTGTTCCAGTGCTCCACCACCCTCAAAGTAAAGAAGTTCCTCCTCATGTTAAGATGGAACTTCCTATGTTCAAGCCTGTGCCCATTACTCCTCATCCTATCAATGGGCACCACTGAAAAAAAGACTGCTCCCATCCCCCTGGCATCCTCCCTTCAAGTATTTGAAAGCATTAATAAGATGCCCCCTCAATCTTCTTTTCTCCAGACTAAAGAGACCCAAATCCCTCAGCCTCTCCTCATATGAAAGATGTTCCAATCCCCTAATCATCTTTGTAGCCCTTTGCTGGACCCTCTCCAGCAGATCCCTGTCCTTCTTGAACTGGGGAGCCCAGAACTGGACGCAGTATTCCAGATGCGGCCTCACCAGGGCAGAGTAGAGGGGGAGGATGACCTCCCTCGACCTGCTGGCCACACTCCTTTTGATGCACCCCAGGATGCCATTGGCCCTCTTGGCCGCCAGGGCACATTGCTGGCTCATGGTCATCCTGTTGTCCACCAGGACTCCCAGGTCCCTTTCCACAGAGCTGCTCTCCAGGAGGTCGGCCCCCAACCTGTACTGATGCATGGGGTTATTCCTCCCCAGATGCAGGACCCTACATTTACCCTTGTCGAATTTCATTAAGTTCCTCTCTGCCCAACTCTCCAGCCTGTCCAGGTCACGCTGTAAAGCAGCACAGCCTTCTGGCGTATCAACCACTCCTCCCAGTTTAGTGTCATCAGCAAACTTGCTGATGGTACACTCCATCCCTTCGTCCGGATCATCGATGGATATATTGAACAGGACTGGACCCAGTACTGACCCTTGAGGGACACCACTTGTTACTGACCTCCAACTAGACTCTGCACCACTAACCACAACCCTCTGAGCTCTATCTGTTAGCCAGTTCTCAATCCACCCCACTGTCCATCCATCTATCCCACACTTCCTAAGCTTGCCAGTGAGGATGATGTGGGAGACAGTGTCGAAAAAATCCTTCAGGTTTCTAGAGAATTCATTTTCTTCTTCTCTTCAATAACTGTGTGCATTGTACCTTTCCAAGGTGTATATTTGACACTTCAGAAAACAAGATTTTCTTCCAAGCCTACAGCATTATTACTGTTTAGTATTTGGAGCCTACTATTATGTATGGATGTTCTTCATATGATTTATTTGGGGGTAAACTGTTTTTCAGTTATTTTTGTAGTTGTGTCACTAGCTCTGCCGTCTTAGTTTATGCTCCCTGTGATCTCTTTAAAGTGGTAAATTATGGTTTCTGTTTCAGGATGCGTATAATTCTTTGATTTATTCTCTTCCACCACGTTTTATCCTTTGTCAAGCAGCAGCCGAGGTTTAAGCCTTGATTCTTGATAACACTAATGGTCCTCTGTAGGACTGACTATTACAGTGTGGTTTAGATCGCTTGGATACATAGATGATATTACAAACCAGGTGAATTGCTTTGGAAGGCTTTTCCATTAATAAATGGCTGTAGGATGTCATTTTGCTTTGACATGTCAGTTATAAGCATGAGCTAATAATGTAGGACTAGGATCTGTAAACCTATGAAATTTTAATTGTGCTTCTGCCATTGAGACCCATTTGCTTCAATTAAGCTATTAGCCCCTCTCAGTATTCCTTAGTATGAAATAGTGAAAATATTTAACCTCGTGTAAGTATCTTTACTATAACATCGTTGATAATGAATGTTATAGGATATAGCATGGCATTGTGTTTTAGTTCATGAAGTTTGCATAAGATTGTATTTATTTCTTTTGGGTTTTGAAAGGAGTGAGCTGACTTAAGGTTTCCCTTTGGGGTTTAGCCCTCTTTCAAAACCAATGCTGTCAAATTAGGAGGACCTGCACACTGGACTATTTGCTTATTGAATTAAGTATTTTAAAAATTTATTTTTGGTATCCTTTCTTTTGATGATACCATTATATGGGCAAAAGATTGCATCTCTGTAAAGAAGTGCCTTTTTAGTTCATAGAAACAGGAGCAAAGTTTTTTCAATTGCTGAAGGAACTGATAAGATATAATTCATGTAACCACTCCTTCCTCTGTATTCACTGTCTTATATGATATCTGTCTGTCTTTCTGTCACACACATATGCACACATGTACAAGATAATGTATGCTTCACAGAACTTTAAGATTTATAATGTGATACAAAATCAATACAGACAAGCCTTTCACGGGCAGGGGGGATAACCCTGTAAATATGTGTGTATATATATATACATTTGCATTAAGTTCTGTTGTGATTGTGTAGCGTACAATCAATTTGGATTCCATTTTAGCTATTAAAAATTTGTTAACATATGACCTGTGGTTCTTGTCAGCTCCATTGTATCCAGGACTTGGAAACTACTTTTTAAGACTCTACATGATATCTTTGAGGTTTTTGGGGGGGTAAAGGGGTAGTAGTGGGTTGGGTTTTTTCTTTTTTGTTTTTTTTTTTTTTAATAATGTTTCTTACTTCCAGCTGTCTGCAGGTTTGTTTTTTCCCCTTTGGACTTCAGTATTCTCTTGGCCAACCCACCGTTTATTTCTTGTGAGAAAGTGTGGTTAAATAGGAAATATCTAAATCCTGGTATATGAAGTTAAATAAGGATTTGTACTCTAACTCCTAAAATGGTTTTCTAAAGTCACCTAAAGTTCCTGTGTTTCTCTACTTGAAAATTCAATGGCTGTAATGTGAATCAATTCCAGAAAGAAATTCAAAGTCATAGCGTACTTTCAAAATTCCCTTGCAGCCATATGATTAGCAGTGTGCATGTGTTTTGTCTTATTTATTGACTGTTGTGGTAAATAATAACCCAAATGGTAAGTGATAACCTCATTGCTCAGAGAATAAGTGATGGAAAGGTCTTCAAGTCAAGACTTTACTTTCCCAATAGTTGTCTTTTTATCTTTTTTATTAACTATTTTGATTTATTTTTTTAATAAACCGCCTTTAGTTGTAGATGTGTCTATCTGATCAGCTGTTTTACTGAAAGGCAGCCATATATAATAGCTCTAGGGACACCCAGTCCCTGGGAACTGTCAGTTCTCAAGCTCTGAGTAGATGTCTACCTAGAAGGGCTCTTATTTTCACAGTGTTTCCCTTGGGGCAGAGGAAATAAGTACACATGCAGAGGAAAGAATTAACTCTGTAGTGCATTCTAGAGAGTAATTTCCTATTCTGTGCTACATTACATGACATCTTTGACAGTATCTTTCGGATGGAGACAGAGCGGTATCTGTAAATGCCTTGTATTTTAAAACTTTTTGGTTGTAGGGACAGCTGAGGACCACGACAAGGGCTCCCTTTCCCTTGCACTCAGAAGCAGCAGCAGCAGAGGCTGCTCGCACTCACATGAATGTCTTGACTTGACAGAGGAACCAGTGCTGATTGGGTACATGGGGCATAGAAGAGCAAACATAGGAGCTGCACTCAGGGCACAGAAGTTCAGCGGTACAGGAGCAGGCCCTCACCACCCCAAGATAGATACCAGCATAGTACATCCTCTGAGGCAGTAAGAAACTTCCAGAAGCAGTTCTTGCTTCTCCCTGCCCTGCCTTTGTAATTAGTGAAGTGTGTCTGGAGCAGCAGAGGCTGACTCTTCGTGTTGATGTGCTTGCTAGGTGCCACTTCTCATGCAGTCAAATAATTTACTGCAAGCAGTTCCTAGGGAGCTGCTAGGGCTTACGATTCACTCTAGGATGCTCCAATCTCAATACTGTAGGGCACTGAATTCAGACATTGTTCCTATACAGACATCTTGATGTATTGCCTGCAAAGGAATTCATGCAAAGGAAACACCCATCATACTGTGCAGTTAAACCTGTGGATTTAGATGCTGCTGGAGTCTGAGCTTATGCAACAAACCTCTTACGTTGGGCATCTCCAAACGCTATCATGAATTGGACGTGTTCACTGTTTTCAACTGTGTAAAGATTTCTGAAGAGATGACAAAACCCCTGGCTTCTCAGTGATGGTGTCCAGTTCCCAGATTTAGAAACATTCAGTAGTGGGCTGCCTTGTGTATAGCCTTGGAGGGGATGCTGCAGAAGCAGTCAGAATAATGAGGCAGAGCTTCCATGGCAATGAATGACCAATATATATATAGATGTGCCAATATATCACAAAAGGGACTAGGCTATCAAATATTAATTGCTCCTTCCTTAGCATGTTCGTGTATCTGTTTAGGTACTTATATAGGTATACAGCTGCACCTGCCTGTGTCCTTGATGACTGCTTTATCCAGAATAACTGAACTGTATTAGGTGTAGAGCTATTTGTCTCTAGATAATTACATCAACAACTTTAGTAGTTTACTCTTCTTTATTCCTTATCCTTCAGCTAATGTGGGTCCTTTTCCTTCACAGCAAAAACTCAAAAATTTTATCTTTACTGTTATCCTTAGTTTTTCCACATCTGTGTTGTGTTCTTATTCCTTTGTTACTATATTAGCTCGTCTTCTCTGCTAGCATACATTAAACAAGGTCTCATGCCCTGCCAGCATATGCTGTATGCAGGAATTTTGACTTATGTTTTTTCCAACAACTCCTCCTTTCTGTGCTCTAATTAGAGATAAATTTCAGAGCATAAACAATCTTAAACTAGAGCTTAAGACTAACACTTAAATAAGATATCTCATTAATAAAACCTGATTCCAAATCATATTCATTTATTGTTAATTTGGATACTTAACCCTTTTTACTTATGTTTCCATCACAAATTGGATTGCATATGAGGTCATGATAACCACAGGGAAAATTCCTTCTAGACTTCTGCTGCCATGAATAATCAATGAAAATATTGCATTAATTTATATTTAAAGAGATCTTTTAACATTCTGTTCTGAAATTTTTTTACTCAGTCTGTTATTGCAAGTAGTACGTTGAACATGTCAAGTCAATTGTCTAGCCCTTGATTAACATATCCCTTTTATATACAGATTCATATTCACCTAGCAGCGTCTTCTCACTGATTCAAAGGTTCCAATACCACTTTTACATCACCCTTCTCTTTCTTCTTCCTGGGTAATTTTTTCTTTTTCCCAAATAAGTTTGTGTTTGGTTTGGGGTTTTTTTTTTCTTTTTTGGAGGAGGGGCTGGTGGTGTTTTGTTTTGGGGTGGTTTTAGGGTTTTGTTGTTGTTTTCATTTTTTTTAAACTTTGTGTGATTAGGAAAATCAGGTGCATGTCTTGGAAAGCTTCCTTGGGTTATAGATGTCTGGGTTATATGATGAAAGAGAATACTTCAGGTAAAAAAGCCTTGCATATTTGAACGGAAATCTATAGCACATCTAGTCTTTTCTAAACCAAACAAAATTAATCTAAGTACTATATACAATGTGGGGACTTTAACTGAATGGTTCAAAATGCTTCCTCAGTACACAGTGAATGAATAATTATAAACAGTTCCAGAAATAGACCTTCAGGGGTTTAGATGCACAATTTATCCAAGTTGAAAATATTTTCTAGATCAGAAACTGTTGAAACAGTTGAATCAGGAACAGGACGAAAGTTGCATATAACAGAAATGGTCTCATAACACTGATTACAGAGTAACGTAGCATAACTTCAACAACATCAAAACCCCATAATTAATGCCTGAACCAAATATACTGTGTTGGGATTTTCTGTATTGAAAAAGACAAATAAATTTCTCTTCCCCAGATAGTTTGCTGAAGACAAGGCTGAAAGGATTCCTATGTAAACAATAAAGAAAAACGTATACAGTGTATTAATGTACAAAGTGTTGACTATGGTTCTGTCACAGGTCAGAGCTATTCACCTCTGCTGCTTCTTTAAGTGTATTCATTCAATCTTAGAAAATAAAAATATTGGGGATTTTTGTTCTTTTTTTTTTTGCGGGGAGGGGGTTGTTTTCTTAAAGATGAAGGTTCAGAAGAAGAATCAGTATTTAATTTTTATTGTTGGATTAATAGCTCTTTACTTTCAGTGGCTGCAGAATAGGTGTTAGGAGGCGTGCCTGGAATGTTCAGCTGATCTTTTGGAAAAGAGATAACATTTTACATATCTTTAAGCATAAAGTGCCCTGGGGCACATTCCTTCTGTTGGAGGATTTAATCTTGTTAATTTTTAGTTATATTACATAGCACATATGCATTGAAAAGCAATTTGTTACTGTCAATTATTAGTCTTGATGGTTATTTCAGTACACATAGTAAAACCTTTCAAAGAAATATTCAAAACTTAGAATTATAAAAGAGAGCTATCGTCTCAGAAAATTATTCTATCTCACTGTGTTATACTCTCATTGACTTTTGTGAGATATTATATTGTGAGCGTGTTCTTTACCACTGCAGAACTTATGTGCAGACAGCTCAAAGATTTTCTGTACAATAGAATAAAGCAGAATAATGTGTACAGGATAATTTCTCGTTTTCCTGTAAATAGACCAACATATTTCAGAAATATAGATCTATATTCATTATAATACTCACTATAATACCATATTTATTAAAGAAATCAATTTCATATATCAACACAGAATGAAAGTACAGAAGATGCTACCAAAATTATTTTGTATCACGGTTGGTGTAATTTAATGTTAAAGGTGGATCTGCTTTACCCTGGGAAGGTATAGCTAAGAGTTGCAGGGTTGTTAATTGACAGAGTGGAGATTTTCCAAGTTGTTTAAAATTTATTTTTATTCCTAAAGATGTGCCATTAACAGATTTATGCTTAGTAAAAAGTAAGTCAGCCAAATACCTCAGTCCTGTGAAAATTATTTTCACTGTAACATGCTGACATCTAATAACTGCAAAAAATCAAAAGCCAACACGAGTATCCACTATTTTTATTGTAGAGCACAGTAGTTATTAATTCTATTTAAGCATTCAAATTTTTTGTTATCATACTCACATTTAGCATCTTAGATAACTCTCTTAGAGATAGCTACTTCAGAGAAATCTTTGTTTCCACATTGTGAAAAAGATGTTCCATCCCTAGTCGTTAGTTTATTCAGATTTTCCACAAAAATTAAAAATCATTTATAAGAATATTACTACCTTTGTGAAAGAAGCCTGGGTAAAGACTGTTTTCTGAACTAATCAGGTGCAATAATCTCATAGAAGTATCCTTATGTTACTTCAAAATATATTAATATTTAGCTTTAATTAATATTTACATTTATTAGAAGACCAAAGGTAGATATATGAATGTATATTAATGTTACAAAAATTATAATTTTTTTCTCTGTTTAGTAACATCACCTAGAAGCAACTGTAATGGAGATTCAGTTCAGTCTACCACGTCAGCCATTTGTAGATCCTGAGATATGAACTTTAGTCTCTAGTAATGTTTTCAAGTTTACTCAAGTAATATGTCTTATAATGTTTTTTTTTCAGACAAGACATCATAAATATGAAAATGGATGCAGGCAGAACTGAAGGGTCTGTGCTACTACTATGTTGGTTTTTTTTTTTTCTTTTTTTTCCCCCACCCTTTTGGTTTTAGGCTAGCTAATAATCCAGCCATTTTACAACTTTTTTCCATTTTAAGTAATAAAATGTTATGATATATAGCATATTTTTGAAAACTGAAATCATGTTAATGTATCATAAGAATAAAAGGAAGCTCCCAATAGAAGATTTAATTGGAAAAAGTTAGCTTGATGAACATAAAATGCTTCATCAGAGTCATGAGTTGAGATATTTTCCAGTCCATATCTTTGGAACAAAGTACTGATTCAAAGCCTAGGCTCTAGAAGCATCACATCTCTGTTTTAAAAAATATTTTTTTCTCTGAATTTCCTCTTCAAAGGAGGTTGGAGGTTCTGACTTGGAAGAGTCTAAGACTATAAAAAATATGTATAAAAAACATCACTGCCATAAATATAGTATTTCAGGTCACACTTATTTATAGCAGCAACTTTGTGGTTATTTCAGTAGCAAGGTGGTAGGTTCACTGAGTTGGGCTCTTGTATATTTCNCAATTAGTAATATTAAGCAGCTAAGATTGTTTACTAATTTTTTTGAGTTACCTATTTTATTTCCTGTCAATATGAAAGACTTTGTGATCAGAAGAACAGTAGTTATCAAATTCACAGTATCATTTCGAACAAAGTCATATATGGGCTTGTCAAGGCAAGGCAGAAAAGCAGGAGATGAAAAAAGAGAAGTGTAGACATCCTTGTCATCAGTGTTCTAATAGTCAAATAGATGGAGTCTCCCTGAATAACTGAGTTCTTGAATTATTAAAGCATCTTCTTACTTTCCTTTAGGAGAAGATGACTTACTTTAAAAAGAGAAATTAAATCCAAAGTGATAGTTCTTAATGACTTTTGTTCAATACGTTAATATGATTTAGTGATATTAATTCTTTCTACTATAACTTGTTACCTTGCTTAAACTATACAGAAAGAAAATTGCTTAATTTAAAAAATGTTCACATGTCCAAACCCCTCTGATTTCAGTGCTCTCCATGTCTGTCCAGGAGATTTGTCTCCCTAGGTTTCCCCTACACTTAGAGAAGTGGGAAGTCCTTCCCAGAGGGTGATTTGTGTGCTCCAATTTGTCCTCTAAAAGAATGTCTCTCATTTTGCGACTAGTAGAAAAAGCCTCAGGACACCAGCTTAAAATTAGCCTTTGTGAATAACCCATCACAACCCAAAGAACAGACTATCAAAGGAACTCAGGCAATTAACAGACTGATTTTAGTCAAATTTAGTTACTGAGCCGCTTTTAATGATCTCTTTGAGTGATTCACATCTTAACAGGAAAAATTCTTGGATGGAGCAGCTGGTGAAACTAGGAGTTTCATTTAACCAGTGTTTCACTCAGCTTGGGTGTTGGCCTGTGAAATTAATTTACTATGATAAAATAAAGGCTCTCAGCCTTTATTCATCCAGGAAAGACATCTTCAACAACCTTCACATTTGTGCATTCACAGCAGGCCAGATCTATTTTTTTTGGTATTGTACTAGTTAAGATTTTTTTTTTAAATCTCTCCAGGAATGATACAGAAGAGAATAAATAAAATAAGCAGCAAACCCACATATTTTCTTAACAGCTAATGTGATCTAAGCTTTTCTTTTATCCTAAGGTTAGTGTTTGAGGATAGATTTTACACTTTTGGAGTTTTGCTTTCATATATATGGAACAAATGTAAGTGACTTCTGTTGAAAATACAGTTAAAAAAAATAAAACCCAAGCAAGAGTATGTGCTGCTTCTTTGACAGCAAGCACTGAACTGAATATAAAATAACTTCCCATCTCTAAAGCAAGAAAGAGATTTAAAATCTGTATATAACATAACATATAGAACGTAGTGAATACGTATATATCAGTACTCATTCCCCCATAACAGTGATCTGAAGCTAATATAAAATATTCTAACATCATATGTCACGTTAAAGAAAGTAAAATTCCCTCCCAGTAAGATGTGGAAAATTAAACCAAGCATATCTGTCAGCAATTTTGTTGATGACACAAAACTGGGAGGGGTGGCTGGCACACCGGAAGGCTGTGCCGCCTTACAGCATGACCTGGACAGGCTGGAGAGTTGGGCAGAGAGGAACCTTATGAAGTTCAACAAGGGCAAGTGTAGGGTACCGCACCTGGGGAGGAATAACCCCATGCATCAGTACAGGTTGGGGGCTGACCTCCTGGAGAGCAGCTCTGTGGAAAGGGACCTGGGAGTCCTGGTGAACAACAGGATGACCATGAGCCAGCAATGTGCCCTGGCGGCCAAGAGGGCCAATGGCATCCTGGGGTACGTCAAAAAGAGTGTGGCCAGCAGGTCGAGGGAGGTCATCCTCCCCCTCTACTCTGCCCTGGTGAGGCCGCATCTGGAGTATTATGTCCAGTTCTGGACTCCCCAGTTCAAGAAGAACAAGGAACTGCTGGAGAGAGTTCAGCAGAGGGCTACAAAGATGATTAGGGGTTTGGAGCATCTTTCTTACGAGGAAAGGCTGAGGCACTTGGGTCTTTTTAGTCTAGAGAAAAGACTACTGAGGGGAGATCTTATCGATGCTTATAAATACTTAAAGTGAGGGTGCCAGGGGAATGGGAACAGTCTTTTTTCAGTG
>VZSZ01001095.1:314580-398711 GCA_013398815.1 Ibidorhyncha struthersii
TTTGGAGCATCTTTCTTACGAGGAAAGGCTGAGGCACTTGGGTCTTTTTAGTCTAGAGAAAAGACTGAAGGGGGGATCTTACCAGTACTTATAAATAATTAAAGGGAGGGTGCCAGGGGGATGGCAACAGTCTTTTTTCAGTGGTATCCAGTGATAGAACAAGAGGTAGTGGGCACAAACTTGAACACAGGAAGTTCCATCTTAACATGAGGAGGAACTTCTTTACTTTGAGGGTGGCAGAGCACTGGAACAGGCTGCCCAGAGACGTTTGGAGACATTCAAAACCCACCTGGACGCCATCCTGTGCAACCTGCTGTAGGTGACCCTGCTTTGACAGGGGGGTTGGACTAGATGATCTCCAGAGGTCCCTTCCAACCCTGACCATTCTGTGATTCTGTGATTCTGTAATGTATCTTTTCCCCAGGTATTTGTCAAGTCACTTTTTCAGGCCGTATAAACTTCAGTATCCAAAACATCTTGTAGCAAACATCACTCCATAGAGGGAATAGGTAACTTAGGCATCTGTCTTCTCTTTGCTTGCTTTGAACTTCCTGACTGATTGTTTCACATGCTGCTTCCTTTTTTTCTAAGAGAAGAAAAAAATGAGCATTTATTTCTTATAAATCCCTACTAAGGAAAGCAAAACAAAGGGAATTCAAACAATAGAGAAGAATGGTCTAGAAGGTTAAATAGCTGGTTCCAAAATCTCAATTGCAAAGAAACTGTTAAGGAAATCAGATGTAACTTTTACTTGAGGCCACTTTACAGATGTTGAAATATCATAGTTCTCATTCTTGTCAATTTAAATAGATTTGTGCAGGGTATAATTGTGAATGCAATTTTCTAAGAATGAGACTGAGAATTAATTTAATTGAACTCAGGTCAAATTACTTCAACTGTGATAAGATGAATGTTGATTAACAGAGTCAAATGCCAAGTCAATTAAAGTAATTCAACCTTAACAAGAAAACATTTGTGACATATTTATTGACATAAAGTCCCTTGAAACAAGATTACATGTGTTAGCTTTGACAATACTGAAATTCAGGTATGTTCAAGACATTATGTGAGCAGGAATTGCTGACAAAAATATAGAGCTTAAAATTAAGGTTCCTTTAGTGTTCATGGATTTAGAATTTCAGATGGAAATTGTACCTACAAAGCCAATCGGGTTAAATTGCCTAGGCTGTTATCCTTTAGTTTTTAATGTAAAAACAGAATTGCAAACATTGAAACAGTAAGCATGGTNGATTTTACACTTTTGGAGTTTTGCTTTCATATATATGGAACAAATGTAAGTGACTTCTGTTGAAAATACAGTTAAAAAAAATAAAACCCAAGCAAGAGTATGTGCTGCTTCTTTGACAGCAAGCACTGAACTGAATATAAAATAACTTCCCATCTCTAAAGCAAGAAAGAGATTTAAAATCTGTATATAACATAACATATAGAACGTAGTGAATACGTATATATCAGTACTCATTCCCCCATAACAGTGATCTGAAGCTAATATAAAATATTCTAACATCATATGTCACGTTAAAGAAAGTAAAATTCCCTCCCAGTAAGATGTGGAAAATTAAACCAAGCATATCTGTCAGCAATTTTGTTGATGACACAAAACTGGGAGGGGTGGCTGGCACACCGGAAGGCTGTGCCGCCTTACAGCATGACCTGGACAGGCTGGAGAGTTGGGCAGAGAGGAACCTTATGAAGTTCAACAAGGGCAAGTGTAGGGTACCGCACCTGGGGAGGAATAACCCCATGCATCAGTACAGGTTGGGGGCTGACCTCCTGGAGAGCAGCTCTGTGGAAAGGGACCTGGGAGTCCTGGTGAACAACAGGATGACCATGAGCCAGCAATGTGCCCTGGCGGCCAAGAGGGCCAATGGCATCCTGGGGTACGTCAAAAAGAGTGTGGCCAGCAGGTCGAGGGAGGTCATCCTCCCCCTCTACTCTGCCCTGGTGAGGCCGCATCTGGAGTATTATGTCCAGTTCTGGACTCCCCAGTTCAAGAAGAACAAGGAACTGCTGGAGAGAGTTCAGCAGAGGGCTACAAAGATGATTAGGGGTTTGGAGCATCTTTCTTACGAGGAAAGGCTGAGGCACTTGGGTCTTTTTAGTCTAGAGAAAAGACTGAAGGGGGGATCTTACCAGTACTTATAAATAATTAAAGGGAGGGTGCCAGGGGGATGGCAACAGTCTTTTTTCAGTGGTATCCAGTGATAGAACAAGAGGTAGTGGGCACAAACTTGAACACAGGAAGTTCCATCTTAACATGAGGAGGAACTTCTTTACTTTGAGGGTGGCAGAGCACTGGAACAGGCTGCCCAGAGACGTTTGGAGACATTCAAAACCCACCTGGACGCCATCCTGTGCAACCTGCTGTAGGTGACCCTGCTTTGACAGGGGGGTTGGACTAGATGATCTCCAGAGGTCCCTTCCAACCCTGACCATTCTGTGATTCTGTGATTCTGTAATGTATCTTTTCCCCAGGTATTTGTCAAGTCACTTTTTCAGGCCGTATAAACTTCAGTATCCAAAACATCTTGTAGCAAACATCACTCCATAGAGGGAATAGGTAACTTAGGCATCTGTCTTCTCTTTGCTTGCTTTGAACTTCCTGACTGATTGTTTCACATGCTGCTTCCTTTTTTTCTAAGAGAAGAAAAAAATGAGCATTTATTTCTTATAAATCCCTACTAAGGAAAGCAAAACAAAGGGAATTCAAACAATAGAGAAGAATGGTCTAGAAGGTTAAATAGCTGGTTCCAAAATCTCAATTGCAAAGAAACTGTTAAGGAAATCAGATGTAACTTTTACTTGAGGCCACTTTACAGATGTTGAAATATCATAGTTCTCATTCTTGTCAATTTAAATAGATTTGTGCAGGGTATAATTGTGAATGCAATTTTCTAAGAATGAGACTGAGAATTAATTTAATTGAACTCAGGTCAAATTACTTCAACTGTGATAAGATGAATGTTGATTAACAGAGTCAAATGCCAAGTCAATTAAAGTAATTCAACCTTAACAAGAAAACATTTGTGACATATTTATTGACATAAAGTCCCTTGAAACAAGATTACATGTGTTAGCTTTGACAATACTGAAATTCAGGTATGTTCAAGACATTATGTGAGCAGGAATTGCTGACAAAAATATAGAGCTTAAAATTAAGGTTCCTTTAGTGTTCATGGATTTAGAATTTCAGATGGAAATTGTACCTACAAAGCCAATCGGGTTAAATTGCCTAGGCTGTTATCCTTTAGTTTTTAATGTAAAAACAGAATTGCAAACATTGAAACAGTAAGCATGGTCTGCCAAAAAAAATCTGCTTGTTTTACTGGGTCTTCAATAACAACAATAACAAAGTGGGTTTTTTTAAGTTTCTTGTATCACACAATTTGTATTCATTCCTTAGATTGCCAAATCACAGCTCAATCTGTAATAAAAATATAAGCTACGATTACAATGAAATAATGCGAAATGAATAACTTTTGAAATTACAAAGCTGGTAAAAGGATGTGTTTTCAGTGTATCAACCCACAGAGAAAACTACGGCACGGGGGAAGGCAGCAAACCATAGTTGCACTTTACCATACGACTAACAAATAAACTGCCCAGAGGAAAGCTTTCTTAGGTCTAAAAGGTGAAATAAACTCATTTTAATTCTGCCCTTATATTAAAGAAGTAAAGTTGTGAAATTTTATTACTATATAACAAAATAAAAATGCATCAAATCCATGTTTGTAGGGATGATGCTTTTTTAGAAAAATAAAGCTTTCACACTGAAGGTTTATGAAGGTGCCTGAAGAAAACCAGAGATTTTAAAAAGAGAGAGGGAGATAGGCGAATTCTGTTGGCTGAAAACACCTGTTCTAAGATTGTTTTGGTTTTGGAGTTTCTTTGCCAGCACACTGGAGATATATGTTAGGTTAATAAATTTACCTTGTTATTCCTCCATCTGTCAGCAGTAGAGTCACTATGAGTGAGTACTTAAACATTGAGGAAAGGATTTTTCCAGCCAACAGATTAAGGAAAAGTGTTTAAAGGTTACGTCTCCAGCTGATGAAGTAGATTCTCCAGTCAGCAAAGGAAGAAATAAACAAAAATTGAAGACAGGAGAGTTCTCATTGAATATTACTGATTGAGTAGACAGTGATGAAGGGGTGGGTAAATAGAACTGGTTTGATTAAAAATGTTTTAGAGAAAGGTGATAAGAAGTGTCTGTTTGAATAGTGTATGGACTGGATGTTCTTGATTGCAGAAGTTCAAAATGGCTGGCTGCAGTTAGTAGCGGTGATTTGTAATGAATCTGCCAAGTTAGATTGGCATCATATGACAGGAAAATATAATATCTAGCTTATAAGAAAGAAAAACATGCAAGCTGATCAGTCTATCCTCTGTAGTATTCAAGACTTATGAATACTGAAAGTAAGTATTGATGTCATGGCCATAAATGAATAACTGTTGGAAAATATTGCAGTTTATCAAAAGTAGACTGTATGAGACTAACCTTGTATCTGGCTTTGATAAGACAACCGATTGATTGTCTAGACAGGGAAACTCAATAGTTTTAATTTAATTTCAGTAAAACATTTGATATAATACCATACAGAGAAAGACAGTAATGCAAGATGGTTAAGGAGGTTGTGTTGGTGAGATAATTATTGGATTTATAGAAGATTGGTAGCGAAACTCAAAGATAAGTAACAGGACAAATCTTGTTTAATATCTTTCACTGATGTACTCTAATGCCTGGGCAATGGAAATTTGCTGATGCAACGAAGCTGACAGTCAGTACAGAGAAGAATTTGAGATACAGTAAGAATTAGACTCCTTCAGAATTAAGGTAATAGAAGTAGAATAAAATTCACTAGTTTAAAGTTCAAAATGTACTTCTAGCAACAGTTTGGGCTATACAATGGAAATACTACAGGTAGAAATTCAAAAAACATTTGAGATCTCCGAGTTAGTTAGATTACTCTGGTTGGATGGGGCTTTGAGCAACCTGATCTAGTGAAAGATGTCCCTGTCTACAGCAGGGGGATTGGACTTCAATGATCTTTAAAGGTCCCTTCCAACCCAAACCATTTTATAATTACTTGAAATCACAAAAACAAAGCAGTTTAAAAAAATGGTTATGCAGCCTTAGAAAGTATCAGTCAAGCATTTTTAAGAAGGAATTAGTGTTGTTATATAAAACACTGGTGAGCTTTCCTCTGCAATATTACTGAATCATAGAATCATAGAATTGTCTAGGTTGGAAGAGACCCTTGGGATCACCGAGTCCAACCATCTACCCTACTCTACAAAGTTCTCCCCTACACCATATCCCCCAACACCACATCTAAATGTCTCTTAAACACATCCAGGGATGGTGACTCAACCACCTCCCTGGGCAGTCTATTCCAATGCCCAACCACCCTTTCTGTGAAAAATTCTTTCCTAATGTTCAGTCTAAACCTACCCTGTTGGAGCTTGAAGCCATTCCCTCTTGTTCTGTCAAAATTAATTACCTGTGAGGTGAGACCAGCACCAACCTCTCTACAGTGTCCTTTCAAATAGTTGTAGAGAGTGATGAGGTCTCCCCTCAGCCTTCTCTTCCTCAAACTAAACAGTCCCAGCTCCTTCAACCACTCTTCATATGATTTGTCTGCTAAATTGTCTGTCTGATTATGTACAAGGAAGAGGTATCTTTATTTTCAGGATAAAGACGGAAATAGGAAATATATTTACTAGGATGAAACTAGACAAGTTTGGCTGAATCAGCATAGTAACACAAAAGCTGGGAGATCTATAAATACATCACAGTGAAAAGAGATTATGATAGTTAACAGCAATGAGAGGAAACGCACCTAAAATCATATAGACACTAAAACAGAGGGAAATAAACATCCCACTAATTAAGTTAGCGAGGAAAAGAGAAGACAGTTTCTTACTAGAATAGGAACAGGACAAAGATATTGCCTGCTTTTGGAACAGATTTTAATTGTCTTAGACAGGATTATGTATCATTGGTGACTGAGTCAAGCAGTTCCTTCAGGTCTATGTTCCTTGAAGAATCTTTATGTTCCTTAAATAGATTAATCTTTACTGTTAATTTTGTTTTGGCCTGAACTCAGAAATTTTTATGCAGGTCTGCATATGGAAACAAGGAAAAGCAAGGTTAAGGATCAGTATCGAAATATACTGAGCAGAAAAAGTAATATATTCTTTCAGGTTCAGCCAATGTGATTTTCATTATGAAATTTTATGTCTTCATGCGTCATCTTCACATTTTTTGAAATGTTGGAAATTATGACTGTTACATATTCTCTATGCAGTATCAAATGAGTTCTAGGTGTTCTACTGATAAATAAAAGAATAAGGAGATTATCATGAATATTCTGGCAAGCAGGGCTAAGATTTGTGAAGGCTTACTTATGAGCAACATTGAAGTAATTTGGGGATCTGCATGAAAAGATGGTTATACCTGTGAAAGTATTTGCAGGATCCCACACTGATCTGAGATGTTGCTTAGTGTCAATCATTATAATCAGCATATAGGTGTCAATAAAAATGCTTAGTTAATTACCTTAAAACCTTTTTGTGAGTCATCTATAATTTAGAGTTTTTTGAGGATATGAGATAGAAATTAGTCTGCAGTCAAAGTGGCAACACTATATAAAATGAGGAACTAAAGTAGAATGACAAGCCTTATGGGATCATAGGCTTAATTATAACTGATATTCTTCAGCCAATCATCTCTTTTCAGACACTAGTGTATCCCACCAGACAAAATCTTTATTTTAGAATTTCATGAAAGATGAGAAAAAAGTCTTGCATCTAGAGGGGGTATGAATTTGTATTTTAAATTTGCAGTAAGGTCTGATGCTGGTTGTCATTTCCCTGGAAGGTCCTTTTTTATTTAAACTCTGCTCAGATGCTGTAGTTTTAAGCTACTTTCAATTTTTTGTTTGTTTGCTTGTTTGGTATTTTTTCAGTATGTTATTTACTTATAGTGCTAACCAGTCTAAATCTTTTGCTTTTAGAGCATAAGAACTCCTCACAGAAACAGCTAAATCTAGTGCATAAATAACAGAATGATAGAAAGTTTGTGTAGATAGCTAACTAGGCATACATGTCATATAGCTCATCAAATATGGAGGGAAAAGTAATGAGAAATGGAGGACAGAAATGATAGTGGTAAAGGGTCAAAATATGTTCACAGAAGAAAAATGTGAAATTAGAATTCTAGAGATCACCAGCTTGGTGTAGTCGAAGAGAGCTATTTGAATGTCTGAGAAAATACTGAAGTCAACAGCAGAAATTTGGATGAAATCTACAAATTTTGGCATCTAATTTAAACTTTTTTAAAAGGCTACATGGGGCTGTAATTGTGTCTTTGAGTTTGCCTATATTGAAAGTAAAAATTGCTGTCTGTTAATGCATGATCAGTGGTAGAAATTGTCAGAATATTAATAATTACTGAAAAGAAAAGCCAAGAAAATATATACAGATTTTCTGACAGTTTTGTGGCTTACATCTTAGATCTCCAGTGCATCACATAAGCATTCACTAGCCCATTTCATATGGTTATGTGTGACCATGAAGTTGTATCATATTGTAGGATAAATCTAAAAAAAAATCTTTATTATGAATAAAAAGAAAATAATAATTAAGAAATAAATTCTGATTTCAAGAATGTTACATATGGTGCAGATTCCCTGCTTGTGCATAGTGTAAATTGTCATCAAGTTATCAGAACTCTCAGCTGAGCACAGGAGCAAAGAATAGTCACTTCTTCCAACTATGGAAATAAAAAACTTATGCCAAAACTCAACGTGGTTAGAAACTTTTATTTACACTATAGAAATCCTTTGTCTAACTACCAGAGATGTCAAATCAAGATCCGCAGACTTTCCTATAATCTGTCCAATTGTTTACATTTTTTTCTGAGATATCTACTGGGTTGTGGGCTTTGTGAATTTCTATTTCAACACTTCAGAAATATAAGATTGGCTTAGCAATGAGGGCACAAAACTGTTGTGGTCTGAGCTTTTCAGTCCATCTAGAATTTGCCAAGGGCTTGGAAGTATAAGGGAACTGTTTTGTTGATGAACTCCTATTCAGCAATCTAAAAGGGCTGAGAGCATGTCAGGATTAATCCCTATCAATTTGTGGGGTAGAAGAATTAGGACAGTATTATTAGATACTTACTGCAGAACAAGGGAATGGTCTTCTGTTGAAATACAGCAAGGAAAATGTCAGAATGTTTTCACCTGTCCAAGTTTCTTGGGAGATCAGCAGCATCTCTTGGAGGCTATTCTTGTAACAGAGTAGAAAACACTCGAAGAAGAAAATGGTAGCTTTTTATGAGGCACACAAAAGCATAATGTGATAAGTTATAA
This sequence comes from Ibidorhyncha struthersii, assembly GCA_013398815.1. Classification (NCBI taxonomy): domain Eukaryota; kingdom Metazoa; phylum Chordata; class Aves; order Charadriiformes; family Charadriidae; genus Ibidorhyncha; species Ibidorhyncha struthersii. The sequence continues at coordinate 322,977 of VZSZ01001095.1, forward strand.
AGGTTCTGTTAAAGCGTTCAGATAGTATTACACCTACAGTACTCAACAGAATGGTTTACCCTACTGAACAGAACAAGGAACAGAACAGAAACAATCTGAGAGTTGCAGCCAGGTAAAAGTTAAAAGTGACTAAACCCATAACAGAGCTAACTTGTCATTGTTTGCTTACCGAGCCTCTAACAAAAGGGAATATGACAGTATCCTCCAAGTTAAACATTAAGTTGAATAATAGGATACAACATTCTCAACTCCTGACAGGCATGGTGACAAAGACTTGCATTTCACAAAACTTCTCTTTGGAGATGGAAGACAACATTACTGTAGCTTCTTGTGTTTCAGGGAAGTGTAAACTCAGGGTGACAGAAAACACTTGTAGGTCTTCTCTCAGGCGCAGCTATAGTGGTGGGATGGAAAGGTAAGTCAACTCTCTTGCAGAGAATAATTATTTTCTTTAAATAAATGATAGAGAAGATTGAACAAACTGTCAACAATGTGTTAATCTCCTTCAGTTCTGCTGCCAGTAACTGTTCCCCACAGACCATAAAAGAGATTCTGATTTGACTTTTAGATGCTTGGCCATCTGTTTCCTGAATGTCTTGTATGAATTGTCTGAAGGAATAGAAATTTGGCAAGCACATGTAGCTTAACCTGTCCATTTGTTCATGTGAGCTGCATCATTAGCGGTACTCTATCTATAGTCCACAGTTGTCCCTCCCTTTTACAAGTCTGAAGTAATTATGTATGTGTAACACACAGCCCGTCACACCAGGAAAGTCAATTGTTGATACTGTCTCATATTTATGTAACCTGTCTGTCAAAAGATTACTTGTAACAAAAAGGGACAGAATTAATATATGTAGGGTCTCTCTTGACAATTAATGAAACTGGGTGAAGCCCTCCTGCCCATCCCACAAAATTTTATGTGACAGTTCTGTTTTTCCTTACGTAGGTAGCCCCGATATCTTCAACAAAGCTGGCTTTTAAAATGAAAGAAATACAGCTGTTACCACTGGTGCAGTTATCTTAGAGCTGTGTAGTCCTGGTCATTGATTTCATATCCTAGATGTTACTGCAACAGCAATAATCAGTAACAAGCTCTTGTTTTCCTCTCTGAGTATTTCAGGTGAGTTCGATGCTGCATTTAGATATAAGACATAAAGCCACACTAAAAGGAACACTCTCAATTGTTTTTGTTGTGACTTTTCTTTTTTTAAATAAAATTATTTACTTCTCTAGATGGTTATGTGGACCATGAAAGCTTCATTTATGAGTTCAACAAAGCATTTAGTAGAACTGTCTGTTTACTTTTAGGAAAGGAAACAGACGGGAAAGTTTGAAGCCCTGAAATGTCACCACCACAATTGTATTTAGTAAATTTCATGGCATGCAGGTCAAGGCTACATTAAGGTATGGCAAATCATGTTATAATCATGATTTGAACCAAATTAATAGTTCTTCCTGGAGTGGATCAATGCTAGAAGACCTGCAAAGCACTAATGCAAGTGAAGTCTGGAAACAGACCTCTTGTTAGCACTATTAGCAGTATACTAGATGTCTTGCAGCTAAAATAAAACTTAAGGAAAAAGATGAATCAGCTATGTTTCATAAATATGCCCTGAGAAATGAGGCATAACAATAGAAGTGCAGATAGTGAAAAGATTCTTTAGGAACTTAGGATTGGTTTAATACCTCAGAACTAGAGGGTTGCTTCTGTGCTTTTCTTATTGCCAATGAACATGCATATCAGATTTAAATGAGGATCATAGGAAAGAAAAGAAACCACAAACTAGAAAAAAATCAGCCATGAACTGCATATGTACATTTAAAACATAGCCAAATATAATGCACTGCAGAAGAAAAGCAGTGAAAATATAATGTCTCTCTTTTTCATATGTTTGTTTATTAGTAACTGCCTTAAAAATATCTTCTACAATTTATTTTGTTTTTTAGAGTTTGAGGACAAAGTTTTCTTAAAAAGCATGAAAGGATGCATATAATCATCTAATCTCATAGGTGATGACATATGGATATTACTTAATGTCACATAAAAGGTTTGTTAAAGTTCTGAATTCCCTACTAGCAGTTTTGTGCATTAGCAGTAACACTACTTCAATGTCCTTCTTGTCACCATACATGAGCAAGCTCTTACCTGACTGACTTAACCTCGAGATCTGATTTTTAAATCATGGCGTGGAACACTCTACATGAAAATCCATAATCACTACTAATAATTCATATGAAGACTATTGTGAGCATTCAACACAATTTTGACCAAAGAAATTGTGTGGCAATATATACGCATTTTAAGGTACCTTTTAAAGTCTTTTTTTCAAATGTTTATTTGAATTAAGATCCTCTCCCAAAGGTCCCTTCTAGTATTTAAATTTGGCATATACTTCATGCACGTACAGTGATGCAATTTGTATACAGCACATTGTCTATTAATATTATGGTGTATCATTTTGGAAATGCTTAATAGTTTGAGATAAGGACGCGACACTGTGCAAGTATCCCTAAAATATTTTTTGGCCAATCTTTAACAAAGCTTTTTATCATATTGGATAATTTCTCTGCTTCCTCATCCATCTTCATTGTATGAGCTGGGATTGCCTTCAAAGCAAAAGATTTCTGAGGGACTGAACAATGGTACTATGGTACTACAGGCGCACTTGACCTCTTTTAATTCTGTCAAAATAGGTCCGTGGTAGTGCAGGGGGGAAGGCAGGCTTGCTTTGAGCACACCTTTCTCTTATATCCTCTTTGAAATAACTTCTGTAGTCAGGAGAAATGAAGCCGAGGTAGCAAACTGTGCTTAAAGGGTGAAAATAGTCCTGAAGACTTGGGCCAACAAATGCTGGCAGAATTACACAGCATCTGAAGGCATTGTCCTAGAAATCCATGCTGCGTTCACAAAACCACAGTGCGGCATCTACATGAGAGATCTCTTCAGTGTGGCAGAACGTGTGCTTCTTTTAGGTAGTTAAGTCATCACCAGCTAAAAAGAATATCTTTAGACCAATTTAAGAAAAAGATATAAACACAAATCCAAATTTAAAGATGGAAGTTGTGGATAGGCATTCTAAATTTTCATACATTTGGAAAATATTTACTGGAGGAAAGCACATACCTTATTAGACAGAATATTTTCTATCCCTTCCACATCTTTTGATGGAAGTCTTAGAAAAATAATCTTGAAACATTTTAATTTGGAGATTGTGGTGGGCAATACCATACTAAAAGCATTCACTGTGCTCACCAGGAATATTTGCATCTCCTTTAAATATGTCGATATTTGTGAGTTTTCTGTCCTTTCCTTCCTGTTATTTTCATATTTTTGTCTCTTCCAGATATATATAGGACTTTTTAAAATTATATTGTCCTTTCCTTCTTACATAGATGCCCTTGCATTCACTGAACGATGACACCTTTGTGCTAGTCTCAACAGCTGAGGTTTAGAAAGATAGAGAGCAAGAGAAGAGGACAAACTGTTTTGATATGACTAGAAGAAGCAAAGAACAACCATACTGGAACACAGAATTCCAAAACTACATGGGGTTCTGGCAGAAGAGTCTTGGTAGAAACAGCGTTTGCTATAGGTACGTGTCCGTATTGAGTTCAGTGTGAGAAAACTCATCGCACATCTCTGTGAATCTACTTTAAAATTAGGGCCAGAAAATAATTTGCAAAGGCTAAATGACTCATAGAAATGGTTTGCCTGTGGATCAAGGGTACTCTGGAGTAAAAGAACTCAAAATGACCCTAGGCAAACTAGAAGTGTAAAAAAAGCACAGACGTGTCAGAAGTACTTGTTTCAGAAAGCACAAGCTCATAATTAAAAAAACGCAGTCCTGCAGAGAATAGAAATAGCACCACACAACTCTAAATCAATTTTGTTTCCCTAACCAGATAGTTAGAGTTCCACAGAAGCCCAGCAGGAACAAAGAGATTAATGTAAAGGTTGCATATATATGTATGTTTTCAATTGGTATGTATTTTCTGATCTGGTCCCATCTTACAGTTGTCACTTCATAAGGATGATATTGACAGTCACAATTTTTAAGACATGACCTAACTCCCTCCCAAGTTTCCCGTTATTTCAGAGCTGGAAACCAGTCTCAAAAATTGTTAGAAGTCTTCTATTCAAGTTGAGTGTAGACACTCACTCAGGTGAACCTTGGAAAATCCCAAAACACTTGCAGGATTTGAGCCTGATATACAAGAATCACTTTCGAAGTCAGATAAAAGTACTATAATTGTAAAAAAAAAAAAATAAAATTACAACGTCCCGCTGTTACAATACGTGTTAAAAGGAAGATCTTTTTTCTCTTCCAGAAAAATATAGCAAATATTTAAGATTATTATTTTAAGAAAATGAAATATGGAAACTAGAATTTATATATTTATATGGATTTTGTAAGAGGTTTCCTTCTTCCTCCTTCCTTTTTTTTTGTTTTGGAAAGAGCATTAATGAATGAAAAGCCTGAAGAACAGTTAGCAACTTCCTTATGGTTACGTGAAGGAATGTATAAAAAATCCATCTCAAGAAAAAAGCTAGAGGAAAAAGGCTTAAAAGTCTATCTTTGATTTAACTTTAGTACCACTTTCTTTTTCTTTCTTGCTCTGCACTTTGGGGTTTAGATCAAACGTGTTAATCCTTTTAATATCTTTTATATGAATTAGTACTTATCTAGTTTTCCTCTTTTTTTTATCTGTTACTTTTCAGTGTGCTTTCTTGGGTTAGTTACAAATAATATCGATAGACGAGTTTCTGTGATAATAAATCTGAGGTCAGTTCACAGTCTCTTCTTCAGAAGTATGATATCTAGTCAAAAAGATATTTAAAATTATATAGAGGAGGAGAAATCCCTTGATCTTAATTGCTTGCACACTGTGCTATCTGTGATATAGTATTTGTATCAAACTTTCTGTTACTTAATAGCAAATTTAAAATTACAACCATCTCAAGAAAGTTTTGCTCTCTTTGAGTTCATTAAATATGGTAGATTTTAAAGTCTTTGAAGTCCCTAATAATTCTATTTACATACTATAATGAAGTATATAATTCCTTGTCACTAACTTGCTTCTGTTTGTAACTACTGTCATCTTTTGTGACCTCTCAGTGTCTTATAGATAGTATGAATCATGCAATTTGAGGGAGTTGCACAGAAATTATTATGGAATATTTAAGCAGAGAGGAAAAACCTTGGAAGTGGAGGGATAGGGGTGAACTGGGACGGAACAAATGCAGAGGAATGGAGAGAAAGGGACATAAAAAAGGCCACGGATGTGTAAGGCAGACTCTTGGTCAGTGCTCTCATCTTACCAACCCTGTAGCTGATTGTCACTTCTCATCTTCTGGTTAAACTCCATTTTTAACCAGTTTCTGTGTGAATCATTCACTCCACTGGATTTGGCTATATATCATATGTGAATTAAATACTCTGTCTACTAATCTTAATGCTCCAAAACTGAAAGTTCTGTGAGCACTTCCAGTAGTCTCCCTTTTTGTTTTTGTCTTTTTTTTTGTTTTTTGTTTGGTTTTTTTTTTGAGGGATGTAAGGGTGTATGTTTTGAGGAGCATTGTTGTTTGTTTTTTTTTTTGACTTATTGTATCGTTAGCTTGGGACATAGTTGGAGTGGGGGTAAGAGAGGAAAAGTTATTTAACATAGATGCGTAATTATACATTTTGTTGTATTTCTGAGTGAAAAAGTCATGTTGCAGCTGGACTCTGTACATATCTTGATTGTCAGGAAGTGACCTGAGATAGCCTGACTCATCCCCCTGCAGGTCATGTTTTGGCTGGCTTTGATGTTTAGGGTATCCAGACTGCAAACCTGGACCGAAGTTTTGCCTTTGGAAAAGAGATTCTGTTTCAGGATTCCTTACTTTTTCAATAATTCATGTTTCATGCATTACAGTGTCATGTCTTATAGCACAAGTCTGAGGTGCAATTTCTTGCCATGAAAAGTTGCAGAGCAAAGCACTTTCTTTCATGAGTGTGATAAAGATAAAATACTGCAGGGCAGGTTATCAAGGTACCGAAAGGATTAAATGAGGTTAGAGATAGCTTTGGGGTTTTACTTTGTGTAGGAAAAAAACTTTTTTGAAGAGAAGAGACTAATAAGTTGTTTCACCTGAAGGAGAGCACATTCCTTTTTGGGTCTATTGAGGTTATCACAGAACCTTACTGGGGCAAAACAATAAAGATAGAGGAAAAAAAAGTATTGATTTAGATATAAAGGGAAGCATAGGACTTGAAAACGTTTCATATCCATTTTTTGAAAAAAATGTTACTACCAAAAATTTTAAGACATGGAAAATATTTTTTATTACACTGATGTTTTTATTTGTTGTTTTTACCAGTTATCAATATATTTATTTAACCAGTTACTGCCACAGTGAGAGTTTAGAAAACCTACTCTCCAAGTTTATGTTTTACCCAGAGGGGCATATGAGAGGTGGTACCCCATAATCTAAGGTGTCTTCCTAGGAAGAAATCTTGGATAAGATTACTGTTGCGTGCCATTTTATGAAACAATTAGAAAGGACACCAATTTCATTTAGCTACTAATCCTCAAATGTAGGAATGCATCAGGCAGCACTTAGGCATAAAACGCTGACCTAACAAGTTGTACTGCCATCTGATCTTGCAAGCTTTACTTAATATTTTCCCTCCCTTTCATATCCTGTTGCAACAATACACTTTACTTTTAACCAACAACACGTCTAGAAAATCTCGATATGTTTGTATGTAATACCCCTCAGAAGTCCAGAAAATCATCATTCTCCAACTTCAGCATGTTCAAATGTCACTGTTGCCCATGAAAATGTATAGTCCTAAACAACCCTTTCTCATGGTCATGCATTACTTTCTTCATTCTTGGCTCTACGCAGATATGACTGTATGGTTTGAGGCATGGAAAACTGTGATAAATTTCAGAGATTGTTTGTCCTTCTATTTAAAAAAAGCTAAAATTTCACAGCTGATAGCGTATTTTTTTAATTCAATACCTCATGCTACGTCTTGTGTTAATCTAACCTACAGTGCAGTAGGGTGAACACATAATCTTGCTGATATTCCTTTAATTGCAAAAGGACTGTCTTATTTAAAAGACGAAGACCTCAATTGTGTGTGATTTTTAAGCTTGTTTAGTTTAGCTCCTGTCAACACTGTTTTTTCTCAGGGAAGATTCCTGTTTTTTTTAATATTGAAGAAGTTATTAAATAAAAATGGAAATTGTTCACAAAATATTCAGATATTCAATTCTGGTGAGGCCAATTCAACAGAACATAGAAGGCCACCTGTATAGGAATAATTAGACCATTACAATGAAATTTCATAGATGAACAATCCAAGTGACAAAACAAATAATGTAAAAATGTCTGTTTGAGTGTATGTTTACCCTCGATTCCTTTGTTCTCTTCTTACTGCCTTCATTACCATTGCCTGAGACATAATGTCATGTAACAGAGGGTCACAGATTTTTTGCACAGTCCACCCTTTCAAATCAGGAAGGACTCTTGTCACCCCAAAGTTTAGTAAAGTTTAGGTCATCTTTGCAAGAACAAGTAACTGCCAGAATATAGGGGGGAGGGGTGGAGAAGAAAACATAAGAATTTTTAAGAGAAATAAAACTATGTGAAGTATCATTTTTCATCAATGAAGAAAATTTTGAACCACGAACTAAAGAACTGTTAGGGATCTGAAATTGGCAGTCATATCACACTGAAAGGATGCTGTGACTGATTGTGGTTCAACTACAACAGAGATGTTACTGAAATACTAACTGTAAATGTAGTTGAAAATCAGTGATAAAAGACAAAAGGTAAGAAGTAATTTTGACTAAAGTAAAAAAAATATTTTTCTATGGCAATGGTTCTCAAACAGTAGCGTGGCAACAATTGACAACAGGCAAGATGGTACACAAGAAAGCTTTGACATGCCATATAGCATAAGTTCTCCTTTTTCTGATTGCTGGATCATCTAAGGCGGCTAAAAATACTTTCCCACTATCACTTTTCTATGTAAACAACTGCTATAATTGCTAGTGATGACAACAGAGATGGGAACATCCGTGAGAAGTTTTGTATTTAACAGATAATCTATCTCGCTGTTAAATACACCCATTACTGCTGCTGTAAGTTAGTTTTCATGGTGGTATGTTGATTGCAGATAAGTCTTGAGATGCTTTAGCAGCTAAGTTCTGCTTCACATGTATTTTTTTGTCCTTTTGAGTTTGTGAGAAAAATCAGCTTTGCCTCATTTCTGTAGATTACAATGTCAGAAGAGATTTTACTTACAAAGGAGGAAAAATGTAGTTAAGTAATCAGCGTGTATTCATTGTGCTTAACCCTCTATGCTTCAGGCTCTCAAAAATAAGTTTATTGGAGGACTTTTCTCTCTTTTCAGTGCCTCAGTTGCCTTCTGATAATTAACAATAACTTTTATACAAGAAATTTATACATCTGAAATATTGGAAGCGTTTAGTCTTGTCTGAAAACTCCTTGATGGATATAATAGTTATCTAAGGTACAATAGCAAGAGATATAAGAAAGCAATGCTTTCTTATAATATAGTGTATATATATAATATACATACTGTAGTATATATATAAAATATACTATTTTTTCAGCTAATTACTCCAGTCTAGGAGTTTCTGATATTTTTACTAGGGCTTGGGATATTTTACCAGTGCAAAATAATAGCTGCTGAAGACAGAGAAGCAGGTCAGCTTGTCAGGTTGTTTCCAGTTGCATTCTGGGAGGGGCAGGAGCAATATATTTTCTAGTGATTTGACTTAAGCATATTACTTAAATTATGCAAATTATATGACTTCTTCTGGTTTCCTTAAGAGATTGTTTCAAAGTTAAGTCATTTAAGCTATCATAATTTGTGTGTGTGTGGGGAGTCATTCTTTTTTTCTTCTCCCAAGACCTTTATTTTTTATTTGTTAAACTTGTCAGTGTTCCTACTTCTCTGGACCCATCAATCTCTTCCCTTCACTTAATTAGTGAAGGATTTAAATCCTTCAGTAACAGTTTGTTATTTTCCTCAGCCATTGCTTTCTAATTTCTATTTTAGCCAAGTCTTCCTTTTTTTCAGTTTCAAAAATAGCTTAATGTCATTTTTTGAATTCTTTTTGAACTGCTAACGGCTTATTGGCAAGGCAATAATAGGGCTATATATGGGATCTCTGCCATGCCACATATGCAATTACTGTCATGATATGCACCTTATATTAAAATCAAAGAGATTTATTTGGCTTCCATTCAACATAAAAAGTTCATTGCCAGTTCTGTTACAAGTCTTTCTAAGTATCTTCTTTCTGTTAAATAGCTATTTATATTAGTTTTGTATCATGGATCAATTCTTGGAACATGGTAGAATTCACGGCTAATGGAGTGTGCCTTGTGAAAAGATCATTTATTCAGATTTTACAGGGAATGTAGTGTGTCTCTTGGTGTATAAGATATTTTAAAATAAAAGTCACAATAAGTATTAAGATGTTACCACAGAATATTTTCAGGGCTCATGGGATTTCCCTGATGATATAATCACATGTCCTTGCTCTCACTTAAGCCATGGGAACTGTAATTTCCCGAGTATGATTGTTAGAGGCTAGAATCAAGTGCTTTATTTTAAACTTTAGTGTACTTAATGACCTTATTTTCCTAATTGTCACTCTTTATAGAATATTCAAAACACTGATAAATGCTGCTACCATTCCTCACCTGGTATTCCACAGGTATTCAAGCTTTTATCAGATCTCTCAATGAAAGTTTTACATTACATGACAATTACCAGCTTTACAGTTGTTTTTCCTTTATTTTTTAATACAAGCCAAGCAATGTGGACTTCAGCACCTGCCTCACTTCAAGTACTATTCATTCCCATTGATTTTCTTGCATGTTCTTGATATAAGGCAAGTATTTATACTCTTTATAAGGTGGGTTCACTTGCTTCTTAAAAATAAATAAATGCAATTGGATTAGATCATTGTTGTAGGTCTTTTTCCAACTGAACTGTTTTATTCTAAATAAATAAATAAATGTTCCCTGGTTCTCTAGTATTTTATAGAAATAGTGTCTGGTTCCATACTTGTTCCTGGAAAAATATATTTTCTTAAGGCCATTTTAAAGGAATAAAGTCCTTAGACCAAGCTTCAGGATGAGAGTTTCTTTGAAAAAATCATTTTTTAAAAATAATTTCTGGATTTACTGTGAAGTCAAGCTCTACTCTTTGGATTGAACTGTGTAGAAGGGTTGACTTTGTCCATTTGTGGAATTTAGGGAAGCTAAAAAGATTTTTTCACATGTGAAAGAGACCTTTCATGATCACCATGGCACTCTGTGAGCCAAGATTATAAATTCCTTTCTAATGATTGTGTTCCTCTTCACAAAACCACAGGTATTTAAATCAAGCAAAAGATAAGCTTCTCTCAGGTTTGTAACGGCAAGGAGGGAGGCACCTAATCTCATGGAGTAATGGATATAAAAGGTTAATCTTACTCCAGAAATCCAAGTAAAAGCAATGGCTGCTTACTTCAAGCATTTCTCAAAAATGTCAACTTCAGAAACCTTTCATAATCTTCATCTTCTTGGAGTGCTCAGTAGACAAGGCAGCAATTTTCTGTCTTTGCTAAAGCAGCTAAAAATACTTCGTGGCAAACTACAAAATGATTAATCATCCCTCAGGATTTGGAATTTTCGAAGGTATCTTTCTAAGCCACTAATCCACAGCTGAAAGCGTTTAGCTGAAAGGGTTTTCTGCTTTTTTTCCCACCTCATAAACTTGGTTCTTGGTACATCAAATCTGCACATAAAAATAATAGAACGTTTTTCTTAATCTTGTATGTTTTCTGTCTCAAATTCTTTTATACAACTATTTCTCAATTAACTTGCACTTCAAATTATTGTCTGGCACAGGATGATTTTAAATCCTGATTTCTTTCAGGTCAATTTACGTCAACCTAAATAGTACCACGTGTCTTCTTTTTTTTCTTAAGACTTGGAGTCAGACACAGAGTATAGTCCAGTGTCATTAATGTAAACGTATATCTTTCTATTGATATCACTGTGTGTTCAACCAGGCTTTTAGATATTCTTTGCTTCCAGATTTCTGTATTACAATTTCAAGCCTCCTCAGATTTCCTGGAAATCATCAGTGACTATGATAATGACTTTTCTGTATTTGTCACTTTTAACTGGTAAGTATGGTTCATAGTTGGAAACAATCAAGGTCAGGTTGGACAGGGCTCTGAGCAACCTGATCTAGTTGAAGATGTCCCTGCACATCGCAGGGCAGTTGGACTAGATGACTTTTAAAGGTCCCTTCCAACCCAAACTATTCTATGATTCTATGATAGTTACAAGTAAAATAACATATGACTCAGAGAAAATTAGTCTGAACTAAGCAAGACAGACACTCCTTTATAATTAGTGGCGCAAGATTACAGCAAGATTAATACAAGGCACTGTAATCCCTTTACGGTGTCCCGTGTCTGTTCTATTTGCAGGGCAGTGCTGGAGTGAATGGACACTTGCTCACGACTTTGGATCAGTTGTTATTTTCTTAAAACTCTGATCCTTGTAATGGGAGAGGGAAGAATGTTATTTCTGCATACCTCAGCATACCCAAATTTTATCCATTCAGTCTTCACCAGAAGCGTTCACCAGTTGACACACCTGCTGTAAAAGAAGAGAATGTAGTAACTTCTTATCAACCAAACTGTTCTCTCCACTCTGTAATGGGCTGTTGTACTCAAATACCGTAAAAAGTTTTGACTTTGTTTTTTTTGTGCCTCTAGAAGGAATCTTATTCCTTATCACTGAGAAAAAAGCCAACCTTTGTGACAAAAAAAAAAAAAATAACTTCAAAAATTCACTGCAGTCTCTAAGCCCAAAACCCCAATGGAACTCAAAGTGGGCCTGGAGACAGCACAGAATCGGTGAACTAAGGTAGGAAGCATTAGTGTGTTAAGCAATCATTTCAGCTTTCTCTTTCTATTTTTCAAACTCTGGGATTTACGTTTAAAAAAAACCAAAAAAGCCAACAACAAAAAAACCCCAACCAAAATCCAAACAACAAACCAGAACACGTTTTGCACTCAGCAGATTTGCGTTTAAATCCTTTCAGTGCTGTACTGCATGAGATTAAAAAAAAAAAAACAATACAAGGGGTATTTATGGTGTGTTTATGCTCTCTGGCAAAATTTTTAAAATAAATAGGGTATAAAGGAAGACTGTATTGTCAGGATGCTTATGTAAAAAATATCTGACGTGTGTTGCATGTCTTTGCTGTTTATACATAAAGCTTATTAGCATTTATCTGTTGTTTCTGGAGTTTAAAGAAAAAATTATTAAAAAACAGAAACTTTTTTTTTTTTAAAAGTAATGTCTTGAACACTTCCATGGAATTAAATTCAAGATGTGACTGTTATGGAAGATATCACAAGGTAATCACAACAACACTGGCAAATTGGGAATGTGGAGATTGGAGGTGCAACCAAAGATCTCTAAGCCTTCAGGGATATGAAAATGTTATGGTATTCACACACCCTTAAAAAGGTTTATTCTTGTTTTTAAAAGCTTTATATTACTTTGGAGGAAAGTTATTCTCTCTTTACGTTTGTAAAGCTTACCTCACAATCAATTATTTTAAGATAAGTAGTTTCATTACATCTCTTAAAGCCAGTTTACCTAAAGGGTTGTATTTATGCAGTGGCATTCCTCAACTTAAGTAAGTTTTACATTCATTGCTTATTTTGTTTACTGCCTAAATGCTTGTGTCTGTTTTAACTTTTGAGAATCTCATAAAACCTCGTTTTCCACTCTGTGAGTTCTAGGCATTTTTTTTTGGCTGGGATGGTTGTGTTTTGAGTAAGCAATAATTAACGGTGGCATATATGTCAGGATTTTTTTAAAATACATCTATTTTTTAATACGTCTAAAAAATACCTGAAAAATTATTTTAAAGTGGAATTCAAGGACTTTCACATAGATATTATGACATGGAGAAATATGTAAAGCCTCAATATTAAGAAATTTTCACTTAAACAGTTTCAGGGACAGATAATATAGTCACAGACCTGTACCTCTCTCTCACTTAAACTGATCACCAGACCGTCTGTTGGTGTCAATATGTTCCTTTTAACTTGTGTTACTGTGACCTTGGAAATTTAGGCTTGGTCGCTTTCAGCTATGTCATTTTGAAGTTCACTAGGATCCTTTCCTCCCTAGTGGTAACTGATAAGAATTAAACACTCATGTTAGATCATGGCATTTCAGACTGGTAAAACAATGCACCTCCTTATGTTTATCTTATGCACTGTTTACCACAACAACCCATATAAAAGGCCTGGGAAGACAGAATATCTCTGAGTGTTCACAAGATACGTGTCTGTTTACTTCATATGTACACGTATGGAGGGTTGTGTATGACACTGAAAACACCTTGAGACCCCATTCACTACAGAATCATTTTAGTTTTATACTGGTATATAACTCCACTGTGTTTAAATGACTACAAAAGTCTAAAACTGGAGAAAAGCAATGACAAGCAATATTCAAGGAACTGGATTTAATGTGAGAAACAGGCAGACTTCACATCAGTGCATTCATCTGTCTTGACTTTTGCACCTGTGCAATTACTGAACTATCCTTTAAGGGACAGGTAAGTTTCAAAGCATCTTTATATGTCTTTTTTTTTTTTTTTTAATGATTTATTCAATGACACCCCTGCCTTTCTTCCCCATATTAATTTCTAGAAAATTATGAGAGTTCTTATTCTTGATGAATCCTCTACAGTAGTAGAAGAGATTTTCTTAAACTTCTCTGAATCTGTTAAACTGCTCAGAATCTGCAAGATTTTCAGGCAAACCACTCGAGCCATTGAGACAGAGATCCTGTACTGCAGTCCTCCTTCCAAATGCCTGGTGCCAGTAATGCTGCCGCTTCTGAAGGAAGGGTAAGGAAAAGAACATATCTTAAGCTATAGATGGAGCTTTTGAGGCTTCTTTCCACAGAAATCCATGACTTGTGCGCCACAAAAGAAGCTGTAGGTATTGCAGACAAAGCTTTCCTCTTTCTTCTTCTTTCTTCTCCTTTCTTCTCTCTCTCCTCTCTCCTTCCCTTTTCCCTCCACCATTTTCCCTCTTTCTGTTATGCTGCTCTGTGCCAGCCAAACCCTGCTCATTTGTTTTGATGGCACCACTTTACTTGGCACACCAAGCAGGCAGTCTCCCAGAGCGTGGAACTAATGCAACTCAACTGGAAATTTGCCTTGAGTTTGTCATCGTAACACTTTTTTGTTCTCTCTTCGGTCATTCAACATGTCTTAACTGGACACAGGAAAGTTACAGAGCAGCCTGTTCATACCACATGTCCAGTCTAACACAGCTGATCTTACCAAAGCAAGAGTTTAACAGTATCCTGAGCCTCTTGTGGCAGGATCTTGTCCAGCATTTTAGGCAAAACGGGGCTTGAAGTCAGAGCACGTGGAATTAGCGAAGATGCTTTATGTGGGGTCTTGGTGATAAGGAGTGTGCAGGCAGGAGAATCCACATGCGTTTTACAAACCAATCGGGGGTGTTGGCAGGCACAGGCCATTCTGTAAGCAAACTGGACAACTGCTGAGGGTGCCAGCACTGAAGGAGTAGCATTTCAAGAGCTATCTGTAGATCAGCACTTTTGAATAATAAGTACATTAGATAACAAACAGTGGAAAATGGACAGAAATATTTAATTTTGTCCATTTTCCATACTGTAGCTTCTTTTTGTTGCCATAATTACAACTTGCATAATTATAAGTTATTAGTTGCAGAATATAAGTTATCTTATCCTTGGATTATATAGCTCAAACACTAGCTATTCAAACCTTACAAAAACGTGATCACTGAGTACTAGGCAGAAAATACATGCCTCAGTACTGCTAATTCTCATCTCCCTCCGCAGATCTCCTCCATGGAGGAGTGCAATGACGTGCCTGTTCCCTCGTGATATGTTAGTGTTAGACGTTTTTATGCTTTGCTATGCTTTAAACTGCAGAGGAAACTACATATACTTGGAACTGAATCGTGTTTTAATATCACAGCATCACGATCAGTTTTTAATATAATGGATCACACAGAAAAAGAAGAATCTTAGAATTGCAACAACAGTGATAAAAGCTGCCAGACTTCATTGAAACAATAGTAAGGTTCCTCTCTAGAACAGATTTAAGACAACTTTAAAATCTGTTTTTAAGATCAGATTTTTTTTCAGTTTGTTCAAGCTGTTTTTAATAGATTCACCTCTATGCTCTATATTTTCTTCTATTAAATCCCTGCTTTCTTTTTTTAATAAAAAAATTTTCATTAGAAAATCTGTTACTCAGAGTAGCATAATAAAAGTTCACAAAACATTTTAAAATTAACTATTTAAAATTGCATCTGTACAACTTTGACTTATCTGCAGCTATTTTTACTGTGTGTGTCCAAGGTATGACCTTGTACCTAATAACTTTGCGCACAGCATTTAGTTCTTGTTCTCTTAGGAAAACCATGATGGAAACTTAGCTTTACTTTTGCCACCTTTGATTTATTTTTGTGTTTAGAACCTTCCTCTTTTGCAGCACATGCTGCCACTTACCTGCTCCTTAATTATTGCCTCTCTTAACAGCCTTTACTAGTGAGGTTGTTAAATACACCTTCTCTCCCTCTCGTTTTTGGTTGTGCAACTTACAATTGTGGTTGTCCTTGACTGTTAGTCTATTAGAAGAAACTGGAAGTTTGTGGAATCTCAAATTACAGTTGATTTAGTTTCAGGTCAAGTACTACTACTTGAAAATTACAGGTAGTTTTCCTGAGATGTTATGGTGAAGTCATATAAAATATTGATCTCAAACAAAAG
Organism: Ibidorhyncha struthersii; assembly: GCA_013398815.1. Classification (NCBI taxonomy): domain Eukaryota; kingdom Metazoa; phylum Chordata; class Aves; order Charadriiformes; family Charadriidae; genus Ibidorhyncha; species Ibidorhyncha struthersii. Next base: position 338,866 of record VZSZ01001095.1, read on the forward strand.
GGAAAAAAAAGGTAGATCTGGGTACACATGATTTATCCTCTCACTTATTTTTCTTATTGTTTTTGATTTTTACTACCATTGCAGAAAGTTTGATCACTGCCTCCTACAGGTTCTCAACCTCTCTGCTTTAACAGCAAACTATTTTAGTAGTCTAGCTAAGATTGTTTACTACTCTATTCATTAAGTTCTGTTTGTGATGATAAAATTATTTACTTCCTGAATTAGACTTTTATCCCAATTACCATCAATGTTAAATCAGTGTCTTTACCAAAACTCAGGGGAGTTTCTCTTTTCTACAACTGCACTTGGTATTGTAATTTAAGGCATAAACCTAAAGGCCAATCAAGAAATGAAAACGTTTAACAGGATTAGATAAATCTAGTTATACACATTTACACCCAACTCAAAATATGGAAGTAAGGATACCAATGAAGAAAGCCAGGGAGAAAGCTTTATTTGAGCAAACATACAGCCATTTGATCAGGGATAATTTATTCTAGGAACAAGGATACAGGAGAAGAATACAGGAGTTTACTAAACTCGGATTGCCAGTTGTAATTTTAAATACGCAAAATAAAATAAAAGAGGAAGGAGCCTCAGTGAGAGGAAGGCATTATTAGAAGTATGAAGAGGATACATACGACCATTTGTTGGCTTAGTTGAAGACAACAGTTTCCTACTCCTTTACAACCTGATGATATTTCTGCATGTGCCATGTCTTTTATCTTGAAGAGCTATGGGGCAATACACTGTCTTTCCCCATACTGCACCTAACAAAACAATGGTGCTGTGGTGGCAATTGATAATCTTCCCACAACTTATCAGTAAGGAAATAATAACCTAATCTAAATATACAACCTTTACAAAAAGAACAAACTGTCATAGTAGTCTTGCTACATGAAAACAGTTAACCAGACAATTGGAGAATTATGTCAGTGTCATTTTTTTAGGTTGCTAACATGATAAATTTTATTTAGTAAGATTAGGAATGTTCTTTATTTCTATAGAGAAGCTGCAGTGCTGAATACCACTTCGCTACTTAATTGGGGATGACTTGGTTTTGAGTGGGCAGTAGACTTTTCCTAAAAATTTGAAAAGAAATAAAGCAGCAGACAAGGAGAGATTTTTCTGCAGAGGTCAAGAGTTGAAAGTAAAAGCTCTTCTTCAAAAAGTAAGAAAAAGTAGACAGTATTTTCCTGAATTGTCTAACAAGAAGTGGCAGGGAGCTCGGTTGATATACACATATTTTAATTTTTTAAAAGAGAGAAAGAGAAGGAATTCGAAGTGATAAGATATTAAAGCAGACTGAAAACAAGAACAAATCTGTACACAGCAGCAAGTGACTTTCTTGTTTATATCTCTGCTGTTAAACCAAAATCTGGATTATTTCTGTTTGTGTAGAGAAAGGAAACACGGGTAAAAATGGTACTGTGTTTGTTGGGGAAGATTAGAGCATGAAAAGACACAGCAGGAAATGGATGGATAAAAATGAATTTTACTGTGGACCAAAACAATAGACACAAAACAGGCATGATCAGGGCTTAGCAACTTCATTGAACATGAAATGAAGTTGTTCAAAGAGGATGAAAAGGAAAATAATGGAAATCAGGCAATGCTGAAAAAAAGTGAGGCTAAGAAGCTGGAAAATAACATCAAAGGCATAAAAAACTTAAGGAAATATATCTGTTTAAGAAGCTGAAATCCATTAGTAAGGTATTAAAGGGACCATTATTGTAGGTTTTAAGTCAGAGTGATATTTGCAAAAAAATATTTGCAGGGCAATAAAAGTGCTAACAATGTTATTTCCAGTATGAAGAGTAGGAAAACATTACATATTATATATTAGCCACCCTGGAAAGAACATGAATTATATGGAAACAATTGAAGAGAGTAAGGAGTAAGTTGGTTTTCACTCTATCTGCTTGTTTTGTGACAGTGAAAGTGAAATTATCATTTTACCTGAGCATCACATCACTTACAGAAATATTCTGCTAGTCTCTATCTTTGTTGTTTTCATTTCATAAGGGATATGATCTTGGCTTTTTATCCTTTGGGAGCACACCGTTGCAGCTGTAGCCTTGCTCTGTATCTGTACAGATATAAACTGTGATGGTGATTTGGCCACTGCTGCAGAACAGATGTGCTTGAACTTCCTCCTAGAGAAACTCCCCAAAGGGACCAAAAGGGTTTAGATTCAAAAATAACATTTATTCAAAAATAAAAATGTAAAAAAGAGAGTGTTTCAAAATCAAAAGAACTCAAAGCAATGAACAAACAGAACAGAAATAGGGAGATTAGTATGTTAATCTGCTGTTGCCCATTGTGTCCCTGTAGACTGGAACTTAGGTCGGCATTTCAGTTTGATTAACTTGTTACTTTCTGAACAACAGCAAAATTTGTTCATTTACCTTCTGTCCCAGAGAAGCTCTTTCCACTGTGTCTGTGGCCTTGCTGCCAGACTCATCCTTTCTGCTGCCTCAGCCTCCGCGTGAGCTCCAGCCTCCACGTGAGCTCCAGCCTCTGTGCTGGATCTTGCTTGCCAGCTCTGCAACCTTTCCTGCCCTGATGATACTCAACAGTTCCCTGGGGCCATGAGTAGCCTCCTCCCTTTCCAGAGGGCTCTGCTGGAGCCAGAATCTCCTTAAAACATATACGTGGGAACACAGACATATAGGTTTGAACAAATATGGTCAAGTGAGCAAGTACAGTCGTCTACTGTGCATTAAAACACTGTATATTTCCTGACAGAGAATTGATTTATTTTTATTGATTTATATTTAATTATTTGATTGCCTTGTAACTACATTAACATACCTTTTACTTATTGGACAAGGCATGATTTGAGTCACTGGGAAGCTACGTGTTATTGATGAAATGTAGTTAGTTAAATGATACAAGTTCATTTCATTTTCTAGCTAAGGAAAACCTGATTTTACAGTGGTGCTATTTATGCATACACTAGCATTGAAATTCTCCTCCCTACTGGAAATAATTTCTAGGAGAAGTATCAGAAAATTAAAATTGAGATCTCTGAGCAATTTTTCTAATGAAGCATTAATACTGCACTGTTTTATTTCTGTGGCTTGCTCTTACATTTGTATCCTTTTCTCATACTAATTCGTAAGTCTTTTATCAAATGCTGTAGTGGTAATTCCCTTCCAACAAGTCCTTCGTAGTTTTGAGTGCTTTCCTTGTTTTGTACTCTTGCAGCTTCTGTTCCTACAGATTTAGCTAGTTACATAGAAGCAGTCAATAAAAGTACCTGGTGGTGATGGGAGCGCTCCAAAAAGAGCACATTTGGTAAGTCTCAGTTAAGAACTTAATTTCATTGTTGGAAAAAAAAAAACAACAAAACCCAAACAACACAACAACCCCAACCCACAAAGCAAAACAAACTAAAGAAACAGCAACCAACTTAAAAAAGCAGTACTATTCTATATGGATAAAGTACTAACACAGTCTAGATTGAGAACAATAACTTTCCTATAAATCCATAAATTATATTCTTCTAGGTTTCTCTTTTGCTCTTTTTTTTTTTGTTGTTTGATGTATTCCTAGAAATGCTTCCCTACAGAAATTCACCAAATTGTAAATATTTGGCATAAATCACCCCTTTTCATGGTTCTATAGAATGGTTTAGTTGAATGGTGAAAGAAAATTTTGGATGCTGCATGGAACAATCTCCATGTAAAATGACTGACAGAGTACAGTTATAGAAGATAAGTAATAGAAGAAGAAGAAACTGGCTTGAGTTGTCATTGCTGTTAAAACTGTTGCAAAGAATGTTTATTACAAAAATAAAAACTTTAAAGGTTTATATTTCATTTCGTATAAAGATACAGCCCAATGATAACAAAAGGGTCTGGAGAGCATGCTTTAATGGTTCCATTTTTTGTAGAATGGATCATTCCCTAAAACTAGTCAAAATTATAAATCACAGAATCATAGAATCACAGAATAGTCAGGGTTGGAAGGGACCTCTGGAGATCATCTAGTCCAACCCCCCCCGCCAGAGCAGGGTCACCTACAACAGGTTGCACAGGACAGCATCCAGGCGNCCACCGAAAAAAGACTGCTCCCATCCCCCTGGCATCCTCCCTTCAAGTATCTGAAAGCATTAACAAGATCCCCCCTCAATCTTCTTTTCTCCAGACTAAAGAGACCCAAATCCCTCAGCCTCTCCTCATATGAAAGATGTTCCAATCCCCTAATCATCTTTGTAGCCCTTTGCTGGACCCTCTCCAGCAGATCCCTGTCCTTCTTGAACTGGGGAGCCCAGAACTGGACGCAGTATTCCAGATGCGGCCTCACCAGGGCAGAGTAGAGGGGCAGGATGACCTCCCTCGACCTGCTGGACACACTCCTTTTGATGCACCCCAGGATGCCATTGGCCCTCTTGGCTGCCAGGGCACATTGCTGGCTCATGGTCATCCTGTTGTCCACCAGGACTCCCAGGTCCCTTTCCACAGAGCTGCTCTCCAGGAGGTCCAAGCAATATGTTTCTTATCTTGTAGATCAGAATATGCTCCTTAGCTGGATGACTTCGGTACTAAATAAGCTGTAAATAAGGAGTCAGGGAGTAAAAAAAAATGATAAATAAAAGAAACTCACCATTTTTCCTTCTAACCCTGAGTGAAGGTTGGTGTCTGTCTAGGAGTCATGGTGCTCTAGTTCCCTTAAGGCAAAAGAGACTAAATCCCCAGTAGCAGATGATGTCAGTGCAATTGCACATGAGAATCTCTTTGTGGTTGTTTTCCAGACATCAGACAGGTTTGTAGTAGGGCGGGCAAGGGGTACATCTTGCACTTTACATCTTCTGTCTGTGGTTGCGTCACTTTCATATAACATTCATAATATTGTGTAGTCAATGTTTTTGTTAATTTTGAGACACTTTCTGTTGAATTTGTCTGGGGTCTTATTTTATTTTTTTAAATTTATTTTCTCGGGGGGGTGGCAAATTTTCTGGAGTTCTCTGCTCTTATTCGTAATAGCAATGGAAAAATTCCAGTGATGTTGCACAAACAGTTTATTTTTCTTAGTCACCTGTGGATAAACAGCCAAAGGCTCCAGTCTAGCCTACAACCTCATGGGATTTCTGCAAAAGTTTGTCGTTGTTTCCAAATTCAAACATGAAATGCAGATCACATCCTAATGTTAATTAATAGTGTTTAAAGAGTTAGACTGTTTATGTGGAGAAAATCAAGTGAATAAAATGGAAATAACTTGGACTAGCTCACTTGTTCGTTTTTTGTTTCTTTCTGGAACAAGTCTTCCTGGATGTTTGGAAGAGTTAATGAAATTGAAATTGGAGGTACTAGACTTGACGAGCAAAAAAGAATGTGTGTGCTTTCTGTGAATTGGATTCAGACAAAGACAGTTGCAGTAAATATATTTTCACTTAACTGATTCAACATTGTACATTGGCTTTCAGCCTGCTCATGGTTTTGTCCTCTGCAATTAGACAAAGTTTAAAATTCAGGGGACAATTAAAGCATTACCATAAAAACAAGACTACAGCTTACACTTTTGCAGAATTTTAGGCTATGCATGATACCTAGAAGGAAGATTTTTATCATAACAACGATAAAACTAATAAGTAGGGCTTGAAAAAAGTAGAGAAACATGAAGAAAAACCTGTTTTACAAATTACAATGTGAGCTTATCATCAGATTTTATAATATACTGCTACAATGTTTTACTTAGCTCAGTTCTTAAGGAAAATCAGACAGTCATCTGGAAAAGCTACCCCTCAACAGTATAAACATAATCAGTTCTCTCCTAAACAGAAGCAATAAAAGCTATTAAATATGTTGTCAATGCATAATTTGCATTTTAATAGTGAAAGTATGCTGAGAAATTACAGTTTTCTGCCTTTTTAAAGTATGTATATGACACTTGAATGTTGCATAGTACTATTGGTGGAATATAGAGATTTTCAGTTTTCTCTAACATCATTTTTTATTAGCATAAACATTGTGCTTCCAGCTCTTGCTGATTTACAGGCAGTAATATTTTTTTCCTCTCTACAGCTAATGTCACTACATAAATAAAATTAGTTAAAATGAGCATAATTTTGAAAACAAAAAATGTATTTCACTTTAACGTATTATTTTCTTCTTGCTAATTTTGCTTGTCAAGATCTTCATGGAACATGCTGTTCTCTCTCTCTCTAGATACAATGTCTAACAGTTCTCTATTGTAATATCGCTCCCTGTAACTTAAAATTAAAAGATGTCCAGAAAATAGAAAGCATTCTTCATGACTGAACATTGTCTTTCATATCCCCAGACTTTCTCCCTTTATTCTAAGTCATGCATTTGAGATGGCTCCTACACAGCCTATTGCAGCAGCATAAGATCATGTAAACGGTACAAGCACATAGCAGAAGTATTGCACCATATTTGGAATATTTAACAGCACTTGTGAGTAAGAGAACTTTGTACTCCAAAGAAAAGATCAGCTGGAGACTATGACGTGAGACCTTGGATGGCACATAAGAACTGATGTAATCTCACCTGCTTCTAAAAACCTTGCAGCTATGATTGTATAGCACAACTATCAGTTTGTTTTTATTCAAGGAGTGACACATCTGCACTTCACTATATCCCCAGGCTTAAACATATTATGCTTTAACTACCATTACACAGGCTCTTTCATCCCATGGCAGACATTTCACTTTCATTTTATTTTGTTTTACTGAGTGCTTATTTTGTGACAGGCTTCTGGTTTTTGTTTGTTTGGTTGGGTTTTTTGGGGGGAGGGGTGAGAGTTGAGGGTATTCTCACCTGCATTCAGACTGTTTTATACTTTGCAAAAGTGAAGTTACGTTCCATTTAAGGAAACATCATTTTCAACTACAACTATACACTATACCCTGTGCCAAAAGATATTTCACCTAGGGTAATAAAAGAATATTTGTGGTGGTGAACTGCCTTAGGATGAATAATTTCTATTTCTTATTATAAAGTGTGAATGCTTTAAAAAATATATGAGTTCATTATAATACTGTATCACAGGCACCCATATTTTTACACAGAAACTGCCGAATGTGTGTGTGTGTGTCAACAAATACACTCATTCATCCATCAACAAAAAACACTTCAGATGAATGTTTATATTATACTTGGGTTTGCTACACACACATACATGTGTATATATAATCCAGAAGACTGAATATTTATTTGTTTATTTGCACTGATAATTGTATGCTAGCCCAAAATCATATGTAATATGCTGCATTGGAGCCACAGTCAACAAAACTTTGTTGCAATTGTCTTTAAAGGTTGGGGAAGGTTTAAGCCCAAGGATACTTGTCAGTGCAGACTGAAGATGAATATTTCCATTTTAATGACAATTTCTTTAGAATCTTGTAAATGTTTTCAGACATCACTTTAACAGGTACTGCCTCTAGAAAAAAAAAAAAAAAGACTTTGAAGAATTGTGGTAGCACAGAAATGCTTATTTCCTCATACTTTTAATTTATTGTCGTGTTGAGTTGGATATGTTCTACAAAGATTCTAGTTAGTGCTTACAAATTAAATTTATTTGATAGTTTTACAATGATATAAATACATTTGAAGAAGGTTGTTTATGATCTTTATTCTTGTTGAAAAGGAAAATTATAGAAAGAGCTTCCAAATAATGCTATGTTGATAATATTTTTCACAGCATCTAGGAAATCATACATTATGCTCCAGAAGTTACTGACACAAATAATATTTATCATAAATCAATGTTCCTATTACCAAGCATAATTATGTGAAAACTCTAGGTTCCACTGTATATAAGCTTGATAACAAACCTGACCAATGTCTCTCTGATCTTTAAAGATAACTTTTGCTATACATAAGACTTGAGCGAAATAGAAAAAAAAGCAATCATGCTTCTCTTTTACAATTTCTATTTCTCTGCCACTTATTCTCAAAAGTATGCCAATACTGCAATGAGTAAGAAAGGTAGAAATGTAATTTTGCACAGTAAAAGGTATGAAATAAGCAGTAAAGTCAAAACAAACAGAAATATAGTTTCATATAACACAAAGGCTTTGTTTTCTTAGGGTGTTGTAAAGGTCAGAATGTATAGAGGCTAAAAAGGAGGTAAGGCAAATCCACAAACAAGAATGAAATCCTGTCAGTGGCTATCAAAGGTGATGGCCTTCAGGAAACTTCCAGCTCTAGAGAGCCTTACAAACCACTCATAACCAGTACTGGAGGCAATATAAATTTAATCCTTTCCTCAAAATACCCAATAAATCATATCACACACTATTTAATTTTTACTATCTACAATTGTTTTTTCTTTAATTTCTGATTTACTTGCTCAATGTATTTTCAGTTCTAGGGAGATGCTACAATTACTATGACAGGTCCCTAAAAATAGTAATGACACTGGAAATAGTGACGTTTTGAGCAAAATAATGCCATTCATACTCTTATGTGTATGATGCTTAAACCTCAGCTTTGAAATCATGTTATATTCATATTGCATGTCATTTGTATCAGGTGGACTTAATGTAACAGTTCACTTATTTGTAGATGTTTGTGAGATTTAAGAGTGGATTTTATGATTATTTACAGCTTTTTAGGCACACAGAAATAAATAGGTAGGTCAGTTACAACATTCTGAATGATAAAAAACTAATCACACCTACAGCCATCAGCCCAAAGACCTGACTACAGTCAAGCATCATGTAAAGTCTGTAAATTTTCTCATCCACATTTGTGAAGTAAACTGATCAAAGTAGAATTAAGCTGGAAAGGAGAGAATATATTTACCTTTTTTTCCAATTTAATAGGTATTAATCTTCTAGAATATAACTTGATTTCATTCTAAATAATTTAAACGTGGTTACAGCTTGAAATAAGACTCGCAGAGAAAAGTAGTAGTTCACAGTTTGGGAGACCAGTCACTGATGAGAATGGCTTATGGAGAGCTTCAGTTATCTAAAGCATCTCGAGTTGCTGTTGTAGAAGCAGATTAAGTTAAATGAAATTTAAAAAAAATATTCTTTTGCTATCAGTCTGAATATTGTCCACATTACTGTTAACTTCAGTGCTAAGACTCCCCGTCAGGTATTCTTTGTGACAGTTTTAATGTCAGTATAGAAGTCTTCACTTATTTGTGGAAAGCAGATAAACCTGTCAAAAAACATGACCTGTAAGTAACAACATATGTGACAGGAGATGTTGTTTTGTGTCTAACAAATAGACACGAGCAGCTTCAGAAGTTACAGTATGTGGCATCTTGCACATGACAACTTACCCAAAGCTTAGAACAGAACTGAGAGTTTTTTTCATTGATGACCTTTTTTTCCATTTTCAAAGGTTAAGTAAAAACTAGAGATTGGTGACATTTTTGTAGGGAAAAGAAAGGAAGAAGAAAGAGAAAGGGAAACAGGTAACACCAGGGATTCAGATAACAGCTCACCATGGCAACTACTGTACCACAGAAAAGACTGATTAACTTAAACCTGGAGATAGCGTGGAATGACAGTGGTGCCACTAACTTTCTTCTTCTGTCCCTCCAAGGAAGTATAAATGCAGGTATTTGCCATGGGTAGATATGTTTTTCCTCAGGAAGATGAAGATGGCCAAGAGAGATATAGAACATTTTATTTTTTGTCCTCTATCAAAATACAGAGAACCTGAAAACGTTTGTCAGTCTTTGCCCCTGTGATGGTATTTGGGTCACTCAATTTGCTCTCTGCTGGATATGCTAATGGAAGTCCTGCTATGTCCTATTTCTGTGAGCTATAAACTTTGACAACTTTCTGAAAGGTTGTATAGTAAAGGGTAGGTTTTAGATGAACTCATCTTAAAGGCTTATCTTGTCCTGGAAAGTTCCAAAGTTTCATCCAAGCAGGTAAGCTTTTTTTCAAGACAGGAATAACCTTCAGGTAAGAATGTATTTTGGTTCGTTTGAAGAGTTTTCTTGAAAGAATTATGTCATCCTTCACCTTTACTGCAGGCTTTCTGTCAGGTGTTAGATTTATTTATGATGTTGACAGTTCAAACGTCTTTTTCTGCTTTTAAGAATTTTAAATATTGATACAAAGCTAAGTCTATATAATACCAGATGAAAAATGTATTTTAGCATGTGTACTATGAACACAATTTAATGAAAAGGTCTTTGATGTTGATAAATTCAAATACAGCATGGCCTGATAGTCCATTCATTTGAATAGACGATTTATTACAGCAGCTGCAGGGACACATGTCACTCTTAGAAGTGTTGTTGTCATAGTGAAGCGTACAGCAGTGCCTTAATCAGCATTTGTAAGTGCCTTCTGCAGTGGCATAGCTACTGCTAGTAGAGCAGCCAGTAGTCAGCAGAGCAGAGCACTTCTGCTCATAGCGTGGGAATCCTGGTTTTTAAATATATTTAAAGTGACTCCGTTAAATTTGTTATCACTGTGAAAAATTGTGCTAGCATTTCAGGTATTTTGTGCATGATTCCATTCCTGATCGCCTCACCTTTGATGCTGTTTTTTTAATGATCACGGTTTTGGGAACTCTGAATCAAGATTGCTGATATGGGCCTAGCTCATAAATAAAGAGGATTTTTGTCTAGCTAGTTTTACATTTTCAAATAAATTAAATATTAAAGCATTAAATATGACTTTTCTCACACTTTCAGTAAAAAAAAAAACCCACCCCTAAATTACAATAGATAAGCTGAAAAGAAAAAAAGCGGTGCAGACAGAAAATATTTTAGGATGTAGAAGTTTCAGATGCTGGTAAGATGCAGGTTAGAGGTACAGCAGCAGCAGTCTGCTGATTACGATGTTTTCATTTCTGACCCTATACAATCTCTTTTTCTGAGCTCTTGTTTTGCTGAAGTGCGTGTGACCTATCTCTTCCCCTAAGTGCAGAGAGTAATTCTCTATAGAAGTCGCCAGCTATACTAGTACATGGAACAGAATGTAAATGATAAAACACAGTGTTCCCAGTGGGACTGTGGGGGGAAAAAAACCCAAACCTGATAGTTTTCCAGTCCTAGAAATCAATAACAACATTAGTTACCAGAACTAAAATAAGTGTTGAGTATAAAAATTGTGTAAAAAATTGTAGGTTTACTGAAATTATACGATTTTTTACACAAAGATTCACTCCGTATTGCCACTGAAGATGCGAAAAAAGAAGTGAAGGCACTGTTATAAACATAAGTTCCCATTCTGAAATCATATCCAAGCTGTTCAATTTGTCATAAGCTACCAAAACAGGTTCACTCTTGCCAGCCTATGCTTAGGCTTATGTATAACATCAGGGTTGGGGATTGATGCTCAGGGGAAGTGCCTCCGGAGGGGAACTTGAATTCTAATTCAGCCTCTTGCCTTGCTGATTGCTTCATGGGATGGATAGAGCAGCTGAAGGCAAAAGTGCATTTGTTTTCCATTCAGCTCTGTGAGCAAGCTCTAACCTCACTTGCCCAAGTTTCCTCACCCCAGGTTGACTTACAAGGGCTCAGAATGAAAATGAACTATCTTCAAACTGTGTTAAATCTTCTCAGGCTGGATTAGGAATCCGAGTGAAAGGATACTCTGTCAAAAATTGTCTGTTGTTGTTTCCAGAGAAACACCCTCCCCTTCCCCAGATTCTAAAAGTTTTGAAGAATGAAAACTCCACTTAAAGAATTTAAATTCTTCCTGTCTTTTTATTTTATTCCAATGCTGACTGCCATGCTATAGCATACTGAAATTCTTTCCAGGTTTATGATTTCTATAAAGACAGTAGCAATGACTGAAAGTGTTTTGGTTTGAGGGTTTTTTATAGCTGTTTCACTCGGGGATATTTCTGAAGTCTCATAAGATGGATACTGTGACGCAAGTGGGAAAATTTTTATCAATATGTTAGTAAAATATTCCTATGCTTCTAATGGCATGCAAATCCTTGAGATACCTACAGTCAGTCATGTGATGAAGCCATTGTCAGTCATCTCTAAGTGGTTAATGGGTATGAATATACTTCAGAGTGGAATGATACAGATTTAAGTATGAGTACCTGACATACGTTTATCTATTTTAAGAGATAACGGTAGCTTACTGAGAAAAAATGTATTGGTACCATATGGCAATCTCCCAAATTATAGTCTAATTAAGCTTAATTTATCTTATAAAAGCCCCATCTTTTTGTCATCAAAAAGGACTTAAGGACTGAAAATACTGTTTAACATAGCTTGTGGGGGTTTTAGAGTTGTTCCCTTTTTTTTCCTTTTATGACTTTTTAAGATGTTTAGAGCATCATTTAAGCTGCATGGTGCTACCAATAAGGAAATAAAGTTGGGGAAAACCTTTTTGCCACGTATTCCCAAGTGTTCATTTTAATACTGTTGTTCTAATAACCTCTTGCAGCTTGCTCTCCAGAGGTCTATTAAAGACATATAGTAGATATCTAGAAATCTGCTAGAGATCCAGAAGTTGGACAGAATCTATGTGCAAAAAACTGTGTGATTCAGTGAAACAGAAGCTCTTCATCTTATCCACATAAAGAACACTAAGAATAAAGTTCCTTTGAAAGTATGCTACCTCTACAATATGGGAGTAAAAGAAAATATATTTGATGTTATCACTGAAAACAAGTGGAGACATTTTGAGGAAGGATTGCTTTTGAAATATTTAGGTATGACCTCTAAAAATATACTAGAAAATCAGAAAGGGATGTAAAAAAGTACATAAAGGGCTATGTAAACTTATGACTGTATTGCGTGTTATATCTGTGTGCTGGAATTGAGTGTGTGTTGCAGACTGCTTTTCCACTGTGCCTGGTGGTTAATCAAGGTAAGAGGACCTGGGAAATTTGGTGCAGAATAATTGCTTATTTTTCATGTGTAATGCAACTTCTTTTTCTTCTACACACTGCTATTTAATATGACCTACTCTACTGAATTTATGTTGATCGTTATGTTGTATAGTGCTTTAATTGCTAACGGCGGGATGTATGAGCTCACAAAATTACATGAAATACCAAGTTTCTTTTTCTGACCTCCTCAATGGAGAAAATGAAAATCTGAAACCAGGACCGGAACAACCACCTAAAGCTAGCACAAATAATATATTTTTAGTATTTATCTATAACCTCTTTTCACTGTCCTATTTTTTATCAATGTAATTATTAGGAAAGTTAAAATTGTGATTGCCATTATTGATTCCAGTAACTAATAAATAAAATTATAAGTAATGAAGGGAAGAGGAAACCTAGAAGTCAGTTTCTAAAGTGAGTATATGTGAAAACAGTTTATATGAAGATTAGGAGCACTTAATATTATAAAAAATGCAGTAGAATAGTGTAATAACTTTAAAAGATTCAAATATATATTTAGGTACACTTTTCTAATGAATATCAAGACCTTATAAAATCAGTGTTTCTGGCAATTATGTAACATTAAAAATCTGAAATGAAGAAACAAAAATGCAAATTTAATTTTGAATCTGTTTTCTTCCTTATCTGGAGCAAGCTACAGGGTATGTTTCCCTCCATGTGACATGACACATATGTGCCTTGCTTAGGGAGTTTGTCCTTCATATAACTCAAGGACAGTGCATAGCAGCATCTTATATATACATGTCTAGGTCTATTAAACAATTTTATCATGCTGCAAAATAGCAAATCTGCATTATTATACAGGGCATCCATTTAGTATACTTCAGGAGCAGGTTTTCCTAAATGTTTGCATAACTGTTTAATGCAACTAAGCATATAATTTCATTCAGATAACATAATCCCAATATATTTTCCCCTCTTTTTTTTTTTTCTTTCCTGTGATCATGGAATGACTGTAAGCACAAGACTATTTCTGACTAATTGATTCCAGTAATATTTTGGAAGGAGTGCTGGGGCACCTTGGGGTTGATTTGTTTTGTTTTGTTTTTTTTTATTGTAGATTTCTGTCAGTTATTAATGGATTTATTTTTCCAAATGTAATTCTAGATCTTGCTATTTCTGAGCCAAATCTCACCAGGAGAGTTATTTAGACATATAGGGAAGGAAGAAAACCCAGATCCTACCTCCTTTTAAACTCTTTTAGAAGCAAGAGATATTATGGAAAGTCTAAACTTATAAAGGGGGAAAAGTAAGAAAGAACTTTCTTGTGAACGATAACAGTTTTATGTACTCAGCTAGGAGTTTTGTTGCCTTGATTTAGCTGATCAGAAAGGCAGGATATAGCTGTCTGATGCTCTTTAAAATCCAGAAACCAGCCATTTCCATGCTTAATTATTTTCAGGATCTGAATTTTCGAAGTATTCTTGGAGCATAATTTACACACACTGTAAGAAGTGACTCAAAGCTATATAAAAGAAGTTTGATCTTGTACTTGAGCATCTTGCCAAACCTTGTGTTTTTTTATTTTCTGTGAAAATTCACGTGGTGGGATCATGCTTAAGAGGTTTCTTAGACGTGAGCCATCCTGTCCCTCAGTTTGAAGATGCAAGAGTGTGTAGTCCAAGTTGCCTGACTTGTGGGGACTGAGTGGAAATAAAAGAGCGCCTCATTAATGATCAAATTCATATCTGAAGGTAACGGGTCTTGAAAGTCAGGACTTATCCTTTGCAGCCAAATATCCTAATGACTTAAGCTAAGGATGAGACTAAGCAGCAAAAGTACCACCAACACTTTAATAAAAAGCATGCTGCAACTGTCCCTGTCTTTTGCTTTAGCTATGCTGCTTTCTAAGCCAAAAATACAACTTCAGGCTCCTCACAAAATCACCCTCATTCCTCGGATCCCCACGTTCTTGTGGTGTGTTTCACACACAAACTTGTGCTGCTCTTTCTTATGGACAGACTCTGGTCAGTGCTGGTTGCTGTGACTGCCAGTCCAGGATACTTACCTCTGCTCCCTTTATTATTTCTGGAACACAAATGAGAGTACCAGCATTGCCAGTGACGGTCTCAGAGCTAGCTGCCTATTTCTAGGACTCACAATGTTAAGGATTACAATGTCAAAGTCCCATTTTTATATCTGACTTGGAGTTTGGCTGTTTTAAGCCATTTAGACCTGGCATTGTCAAACAAAGCAGCCTCTACCTAGCCTTAAAAACGAGGCCTAGGGAAAAATACGAGAGAAGGGCATGTGGGCTGGTCATGTTCCACTTTTAACACAAAACTACAAAGAATTCAAGATCTGTCATGTTCAGAAGAGATGGCTCCTAGCAATAGATTCTGGGAAGAGAAGGGGTTTACTCCTTTGTTTTTTTTTTTTTTTTTTTGTTTTGTTTTGTTTTGTTTGTTTGTTTTGTTTTGTTTTGTTGTTTTTTTTTCCTGGTAAATAAAGAAACAGAAAGGAGGAAGACTAGCTGCTAGATTATTATGAATAATATGTTTGGATGAGGATCTTAGCAGGATTAGCTGGGATAAAGACTGCTCCAACTAGATGGTTTGCAAAGAGCCAGGATAGCAGAGAGCTTAGGATGGTTTGGAAGAATAAAGAAAAGACTGTGCTAAAGGAATGAAACATTTTTTAGGTGAAAAGGAACACTCTTTTTTTCATTGTAATGTCTCATGTCAGGTTTTCCAAGAGAAAGCTTCTTGCATTCTTTCAGGGCAAAAAAGGAAAAAGCTTCTGAGAAACTCCGTTGTGATGAGCATAATTTTAGACAAAATTGCCAGGGAAAGAACAGCCAAAGAGAGGCAAAGGCAATTCTGGTTTGGTTTTAAACGTTACCATTGACTAGAAAAAAACATTTTAGTTTGAATAGTCTCCATATTGTGTCTCTAAATAGCTTCTGTGAAGGGGAGATTGAAGCTATGTCTGGAGGGATGTGGTTAGTCTTCCCTATCACAGAATGATTAAATGATCATGTCTTCCCTTCTGGACCAACTGGGTCCTGCACTGAAAAACAAACACAGTGAAAAAACTTCTTATGATTTATGATGTATGGTCCATCTGCGTGAGGTCCAAAGCAAAGTAGTAGAATCTTTTCTACAGTTGTAATTGTAATACATTTCTTGTATTAAAGTTTGCTTAAAAAATCTTAAATTCCAGAGGATCATTTTCTACCTAATCCTAGTATTTTTAAACCAGATCTTTTGCAAGGAATCTGAAGTTCTTCTGTGTGAAAAGAATGAATTTAATAAAAAAGAAAGGTTTAAAGTAGCAAAACCATTAAATAGTCATTGATATGAACTCAAATAAGTAACCTGATATACTTCAGGAACTTTGAAGGGACTGACAATTTGAAGAACCATAAGAGATAGTCATGCAAGAAACAGAAGTAAATTTTAAAGTGATATATAAAAAAAAGATTAAGGATGTTAAGAAATGTGAAAACCTACATATAAGTGAAATCTGAAAGAAAGGAAAAATAAGCCTAGAAAGGAATGGAAAGTTTAAGTAGTGGCATTTACAAGATATAGATGAGAAATTATAACTTCATACTACTTTGTTTTTTACAAGGAAAGATTTAGTCTTCATCTGCACCCAAGGATGGTAGAATTTGATTTACTGTGTGACATTAGAATAAAGCCTTAAGAATCTAACAACTTGCTGTTGAGATATATATAAAAAAGTAATCCATATAAGTGATTTTTAAATCACTTCCCCATATTTTTTATAATGGCAATAATCTTAATTAACTAGGAACAGAAGGCAGAGATAGAAAGGGAATGGACTCTTCTTTTAAACATGTTTTGATTGACAAGGTGTAGCTGGAAATTTCACTGTCTGTTCCTTTATTTTGCTTATAAATACAAATGTGTATTTATTGTTCAGGTAGTTTTTAATGAAATACCTGAGGTCATAAAAAGTTATGAAATGATTTTTTTAGGTTTCACAGGTTGATTTGTTTAGAAATCATATTCCACTGTGATGACACTTTTATTCTGGTTCCCACAGAAGCAAGAACTAGGAGCTACTTGATTCTCAATGTATTGGAAAAACTAAGTAGTAGTCTCACAAAACTCTCAGAATGCTTCTCTGTATTACCTGAAGGCAGTGTTTTATAATGTTTATAAAATTGCCAATGAAATTAAATAAAGTCAAGATTATTAAAGAAAATATTTTTCTAAGATGAAAAAAAAAGTGTTTGAAACTACATAAACTATTTGGACTCAGCTATTCTCTCTATATGCTAATTGTTGTTGTCTATGAAGAAAAATTAAATTACATTATTACTGCTAGGTTTATTTCAAGTTTCACATTTTACTCTCTCCAAATTTGACCATTTTTTGCATACTTTCATAATATTGCGTTAAGTTATGGTAGCACATTTTACTCCAGATATCCGAACAAGTCATATAGTGAACGAATGTTCATTGTTTGCCCCTTAGTTTTCAAAAAGGACAAGCTTTTGCCTCTCCCCTATCAATGCCTGTTTCAATTAGAAAAATGATGCAGAGGCCCCACTTTGATTTTCTCCTTTTGGCAGGTGTAGGCTTAAACATAGGGATCACTCACTGTCAATATGTCTGCTACGGCGACCTTATCTGTTGGTTAGTTGGTTGTTCCCTGATCAAGTCTGTATGATCACCACGTAAAAGGTTTTCTCCAGAGTGGTGACCTTCACTCTCATATTTTATTTCTTCTGTCTGACAGCTGCAGGTTGGCTGTGTATTGATTTGGTCAAGAAATTGATTCTAATCTGAGTTGGAAAATGCTCAGAAGACTTTACTGCCTGCTGACCTTAGATCAACTCATAATGCATGTTTCCAAAGCTGTCCACTCTGATGACATGATTAGAGATTCATGTACATATTTATCAATCAAACTATATTGATATTGTGCATAACGGGGGAAGTGGGCAGTAAAGAACAGTGCTTTGAAAGGGCACTAAAGATCAGGCAGATGAAGCTGGATAAGGGTGAGAAAGAAAGAGGAAAACTAAGTGAACCATAAGCTTAAATAACATATCTGTAGGTTTCTAATGTCGATACCTTGAAGGTACAATGGGAAAAGGAGAAACATTCTACAAGGAAAATCTGGTGGTTTTAAGGAGAGTACGTCCTCTTTAACTTGGCAAACAGGAGACTTGTCTGCTCAGTCATTACCTTTAATAGATCCTTATGGAAGGATTTATACAATAATAAGATATAGAAAACCATAGGGGATAATGCTGATTAAAGAAACATTTTCTGCACCTGCAGAAGTAAAATGTGAACAGGACAAATTTGCTGGAAATGCTAGATCCTGTGGTTTGCAGTCTTGTAGCCACTGTTGTTATGAAGTCCCCCAAAAGACGTACCAGAATGTTGGAATGAGTCTAGCTAAAATGAACGGGCACCACCTCACTTATCTGCTTGCTTTAGGTAGCTTCCTATCATAAAAAAGAAGACATGATCTAAACCCCAGCCAGCAATCTTGATGTAGGCCATTATACGTATCTACAAAAAAAATATTTTAATAGTAGAAAGTAACAATCACATCACAGTGCTTTTCCTTTGTTCCAAGTCTTTACAACGTATTGCTGAAACATAGTCTGTTAGATGTGTCCTTAGCGATGTTTCTGGAGACAATCTGTTTGAATGTAGTAATGTCAACCCTGGCAAAGAAACGCCCATTTGACATTTTAAAATGTGTATGTGTGGATAACCCAAAGTAATAGTAGCTTTTCCTAAGGTACTGTGATAGCTTTTGTAATTCAGGCTGAAGTTTAAAAAGCTTGCGTCCTTGCAAATACTTCCTGTAGTTCTATTCCTGTGACTAGGCTGACATTTTCCAACTATTTCCTCTACTTTTTCTCCACATTTGACATGTCTGAAGATGTAGTACCTACCATCAGCCTGTAAGCAGTGAGCTGAGATTTTGACACTTCGCAAAGACATATGCCAGAACATAAGATGAGACCACTGAGAGGTAAGAAACAGGTATGCTATTTTGTTAGCCTACTTAGCTGTAAAACTGTAAATACTACAATGACCAAGATTTTAATCAGGTATAAGTACAAAAATACTTAATAAAAATATTAGATAAATACTTCCTTGTCTTTTTCTAACCCTTAAAATGCACAAGAAGTCTTGAAATCAAATTCTAAATTCTTCCCTAAAGAAAGCATATTTTTGTCTTTCCTTTTTGCACAAGAGATTGCATTTAGTACATTGTGTAATGCAGTCTGAATAACTCATCTGCCAAGTTCTGCCACAGTGCAGTTGAGTGGTCTCAGCAACAGCTCGTAGATTAAACACTGCAGAAGGGGAAGTACAAAAGATGCTGGCTGTACTAAAGAGTTAATAATCTAAGCATGGATGGAAAGATAATCATTGACTAAAACAGACATAGGGAGGGGAATAAGAAACCAGTGACATTATACTGATAAGCATGAAAAAACAATGGGCACAGAAGGGCATGCAGCCTCCCTGCTGTCATAACTAAGAATTTCAGACCCTTTTTCCACAGCGTTGTCTCTACCTGTCATAAGAAACTGTTCAGATGGTTAAATGAAAACCAACACAAAGGGGACATGAGCTGAAACAGCACAAATGTCTTAAGAATTTGATAGGTTGTGTACTGAAATTATTTTATAACATGTCTCTAGATCAGGTCCTTTTACTTGCAGATATGCACTTAAATCAGCATAACAAACAAATCTGCGTTCCTAGGGAGGAAAACAAATAATTCATGCAATGTCTGAGCAAGAACTGATTAAAACAATAAATGTGCAAGTTCTTCTCTCTTGTAACATCAAGCAGCCAAGCACACAGGAGCTCTGGCATGGCATATCTGAAATTACCTTCAGTTTCTCTCTGGCAGTGTTTGTTAGCTGCAAATGCATATTATAATGTTTCAGCTGTAGAAATGCAATCACATTGAAATCAACAATGGCATTCAATGTACCTGTAACAGCTCACTTTAAAAAAGTAGTCTTAATTTATTAGCTCTCAGGTACTAAGTGCATCTGTTGTCAGTGTCAAACCTTCCAAAAGATGAAGTTTGCTTTTACTTTCCTTTAGCTTAAGGTTCTGTATTGATCTATTGGATCATTCGAGCAGGTTATAACTACACAAAATGAAAATTATTTGCCCAATATAAAAGTAGAACAGAGGCAGTACTTTAGTAAGGTCCAGGAATATTCATTATCTGATCAGTCTAAATGAAGTCTGACAAATCGATCAAACATTTTTCAGTTTGATACTTGCTGCTTGGCTTTTTTTGCAGATCACGAAATGGTTTATAGTTGGTTGGTGGTTGTTGTTATTGCTGCTGTTGTGGTTGTTTAGGTTTTTTTTGTGCAAAACTGCATAACAGCCTGTGTTTTACTGAAACATCCCACCCAAATCTGCTTATAATTTGTAGAGTTTTTTACTTTAAAGCAATATATTTCAAACATTTGTAACACCTAGAATGAAGAAACTGAATGCCTTCCTCTCTCAATAAAATCCCAAGAAGAAGATAAAAGAAAAACAGCTACAAGTCAACCCAGGGGAGAAGGAATTATGGCACGGATTTCTCCCGTCTGTTAATTTTGATGCCTTTCTATATTTATTTCCCTTTCTGCCTTCTGCAGATTATAAAAGCTTTAGATTTTGATTTTGCTCAGCACTTGGAAACTTTAGCAAATATAAGCCAAAATGCCTCAAGTCAGGGATGTAATTAGGAAGTGGTCTCTCAGCCAAAGGAAACCTTAAAAGGCTGCCCTCTTATTGACTTTCTTAAGTATCTGTTTGGAAAATACTATAATCCTAACAACCTATTCATTAGTGTGGGTACATTAAAATCCTCAACTTACTCATAATTTCTGTTCAAAAACACTAAATCAATGTTTTAATTAGTTCAGTAGCACAGACTATCCAAACTTACACAAATACTGCATCAACCCTCTGTACAAATTTGTCAAACAGTTAAGTCAGCTGATGCGAGCTCAAGTTGTGTTGGCTGCAAAGGGCAAGCAAAGACTTTGCTGATGGTAGCAGCACAAGGCTCCTAGCAACTCCATTAGGGCTGATCCTAAGCAAAAAGTTATAGATTATTTTCTTTTAGTACTTCTGATACATAAAGTAATGATAATAATAATAATAATTTCTTTGTAAATAGTTGCAGCTTCCTAATTTGCTGAAAATTATGAAGTTTCTTTGAAGGTTTCTAGGATTGGTGTTCTCCCATACAACTTGAAAAACTAATCTCAGTCGAGTGTGTATCACCCAGGCTTCAGTTCTAAACCTCTTCTAAGGAAAAAGAATCAGGTCATTCTCTGCCATTGTGAACAGTAGTGATATCTTGTCAGATCAGTGTCTTTGTGGTAGAAACCAGTCATGTTCCTGATGACATCAGCAGCTAATGCAGAATTTCACTATTGCAAAGTTTACTTCTATAGTGTGTTTAGCTCTTGGTTAGTGAGAAATTAGTCCTGGAGCTTTCAAAAGGAGTCTTCAATATAAGGAAGAATTAACAAGCATAAGAGGCAAGAACATGACATATAGAAAAATAAACATCTGCTTTTCTTTTTTTTTTTTTGCTAATCACATATTTACCTCATTAAGAAAACTGAATCCAGAAGAATGATCCAGTAGTGTCTTATTTTAGTAAAGTATTAGACACTCTTAAGCCACAAATTAATTAGAGTATTAAAGGACTTTACAGGTTCAGAATAACTTAGGGCATTTTTAAATCAGCAAACCGAAAAGGCAATTTGATTGGTCAAGAAGAGGTTAAGAATAGAGAATTTCTGGAAACTAAATTGTAGTATCCACTTTAAAAATAGTTGAGGGGGTGTCCTGTACTTTGATAGACTTTAACTGTGAATCTAGAGATGCGGAACATACAGGTGCATCACCATGAGAAGTCTTTACCCTAACCACCTGTATTTCTCACTTTTGTGAATGAATAATGCCTACATTGCCATTACTGTTTCTAGGTTTCTTTTCAAAAGATATGTAATTATTGAAAAGTATAATACAAATACGAGAACAGGTTTTTGGCATTATAATAGAACTCCATAAAGGCTTGCGCTATGTCATTTGTTTTGCATTTATATGGAAGAAATATTGAAATACTTTTAACCATATTCTTATGTCATTTTTTCTTGTGTCTTGTGCCTCCCCACAAAGAAAATGTTAGTCTTATTTGATCATTTTCTTTGACTCAACTTCACCTGCTACCTGTCACAGCTGCAGCCTTCAATTCCTTTTACCATGAGAAGAAAAGTAATAATTTAAACTGTATATTAAAGCATTTTAAGCTGAATTTTCAATCTTATCAAGGGAATGTGACTGTCACAGGAGAAAACTGCTTAATTAATATAGCTTAAACCAAATCAGGATTGAAGCAGTTTATTGATTTATCAACAATATATAATCAACCAGTGGACTACCCATTCAAAGTCTGTATCAGTATTGCAACAGATAAACCAGAAAACAAGACTTGCAAAAAGTTGAGAAACACCAACAAATTTCTAAATGCTGTTCTGTAACTAAGCCCAAGGTGTTCTAATCACACACACATGCCAACGGCATCCTGGCCTCTATCAGGAATAGTGTGGTGAGCAGGACGCAGGAAGTGATCATCCGCCTGTACTTGGCACCGTTGAGGCCCCACCTCAAGTACGGTGCTCAGTTCTGGGCCCCTCACTACAAGAAAGACATTGAGGTGCTGGAATGTGTCCAGAGAGGGCAACAAAGCTGGTGAGGGGTCTGGGGGACAAGTCTTATGAGGAACGGCTGAGGGAACTGGGGCTGTTTAGCCTGGAGAAGAGGAGTCTGAGGGGAGACCTTATCACTCTCTAAAACTACCTGAAAGGAGGGTGTAGAGAGGTGGGGACTGACCTCTTCTCCCTAGTGACAAATGATAGGACGAGAGGAAATGGGTTCAAGTTATGCCAGGTGAGGTTTAGTTTGGATATCAGGAAAAAAAATTTCACTGAAAGGGTTATCCAACATTGGAATAGGTTGTCCAGGGAGGTGGTGGATTCGCCATCCCTAGAGGTGTTTAAGAAAAGGGTAGACGTGGTACTTGGGGATATGGTTTAGAAGTGTTTTTTCTCAGGTTAGGTTAATGGTTGGACTCGGTGATCTTAAAGGTCCCTTCCAACCTCAACAATTCTATGATTCTATATGTGCACAGGTTCCCACTATACTGTCCACATACTGTCCTTTCTCACAGGCCCTGTGGGTTGTAGTCACCTTTCCTCTTTCCCAAGATTTTGGGTTCCCCTATTTGCTCAGGTCTCTGGAGGGAGATATGGGTGCTCCCACTTTTCATGTGCCCTCGCTGCTCTCTGCAGCCCATGGATCTGCACGTGGGTGAGGAACCCCCCCCCGCAAGGTCCCACATGCACACCATAGGCTTGGTTCACCCTGGACTGACAGCCCACTGTCCAGGTGTGAGCGGCTCATGGTGTCCCATGGGCAGGTGGCAATTATTGAGCCTAGGCTGAGGTTACAGTGGCATAGAGTTACTGCTGGCAGGGCCAAACCAGGAGCACATGACCCTGTTGCAGCAAACCTGAAGATATCTCTGATATTTTACATGGTAAAAAGTTAAACAGAGATAGATTCTGTTCATTTTCTCACCTTTTGCTGAAAAGATTATTTTAGAGTTAGCTTACTCTTCTGTTTAAATCACCACAGTCAAAGGCAAAGCAATAACTTATTTCTCTGGATTTACAAGCAAAAAAACCTTGTGTATGTGAGCTTAGAATCACAGGATAGAGCTGGAGATTCCTAAACTTCAGCATGAGTCAAGATCTATAGAGCAAATCTTTTCTGGGAGTTAGATCAATTTTAACTACTAAGTAGGATCCTGGGCTGAATTTTGTCTGACCAAAGACCACATGTGGGGCTTGAAGAAAAGCTTGGACCATTGGGTGATATTGCAATGTTGCTCTCAGATAAAGGTGGGATTTGTTCTTTTTTTCTTCTTTTTAACAAATACTTCTAAGAAAATGAAATGTTGCCATAGAAGAGAAAATGGCATTGGTGAAATTTATTTCTCCTCCTTTAAAAGGGATTACAGCTTCCTCAGAAAGAAATTGACTATATATTAAACAACTTAAAAATTAATGAAAGGGTTTTTTAACTTGCAATATAAAAATTCATTTCTGGTTTTAAGAAATTGGTGTTTCTCAGGCTCAAACTAGCCTAGTTAGCATAATTGACAGTCAGTCAGTCTTGTTGGTTTCAGTGGCATTTGACAGCACTAATACTGGATGCTATTATTGTGGCTGAGTACAGCTGGGTTGTTTCAGACTGGCTCTGCTGAAGCACTGCCAGCTACTATCAGAGGCAATTTTTCTTTTGGGCATCCAGAAATCTGTATGGTTCCCCAAGGAACCATGCTGACCCAACAGTTTCTGGAGTTCCTATATGTTGCTTCTTGAATAGCTCTCTTAGAGGCTTAGACTGGTGTATGACTGTTAGGAAGGTGATCTCTAACTGTATATCTTATGCTCTTTAACAATTGCGGAAGGCAGTAGACCTCTCAGCCTTTATACTAGAAAAATCCCAGAAGAGCCGTTTACGGGACTGAGGCTTTGAATTACAAGCTCTGCATCGGATAGATTACGTCTTCCTAGATTTCAGCACAAAATCCAGTCAATTTGGGGCAATAATAGTATTAGAGAAATATATCTACTTTAAATTCTACTCATATAAAAACTACTTTATTAGAAAAGTTTTCAGAACATTGTCTCAAAGTTAGGAAATTCTGGAATTTGCTGATGAACTATGAAATGGCTCTTGTGCAAATGCATTGCTTGACAGAAAATCAGACACTTAATAAACATATACACAGAGCCATAGTTTTCTGGTTGGTTCCCGCCCCCCTCCCCCCATGTTGATCATCTCCTAATTTACAATGTATGACTGAAGCCTGGCTTAAAAAAAGAGAAAGATACATTCTGTCTACTCATTTTCTCTGATGGCTATTATTATCTTGTTGCCGTGTTTCAAAACACCAAGCTCTGATGAACACTTTGACCAAACATGGCACTCCCTTCCTACCATGCGGTCCATCCTACTCTGAATTTCACCCCATCCTCATTCTCATCCTAGTCCCACTCTACAGTTACCCGACACTGAAACTTCCATTACAGAACACAGAGTCTGTCTTTTTTTCCAAATGAGTAGCACTTGTCAGACACTGCTAAAAATTGCAGTAAGACTCTTTGTTATTCTACTTCTACTATTTTTTATAATCTCACCTAATATGAATATATATTACAGTGTTCATTTCTTCAGGCTGCTCTTTCCAGAGCCATTTTGCCCAGTCCCCATTAATTCTCTCATCTCTATAACCTTCTGGCTTG
Organism: Ibidorhyncha struthersii; assembly: GCA_013398815.1. NCBI lineage: Eukaryota > Metazoa > Chordata > Aves > Charadriiformes > Charadriidae > Ibidorhyncha > Ibidorhyncha struthersii. The sequence goes on from VZSZ01001095.1 coordinate 364,033, forward strand.
ATCACCTCTCCTTACTAGTGTTTCCCTGCCAGATTCCTCCTTCCTTGTCCAGATAGAATAATTTCTTCTTCCTTCCTATTCTTCATCAAATCTGTTTCCTTCTTCTCTGTTTATGCAAGCTAAAAGCAACCCAACCCATGCCAGGGCGTCCCCTGGCTGCTTAGTCCATGATCTTGTTCATTTGGTATCAGGTCTTTATTTAATGTCAGCGTCTGCAGGACCTGTGAGTCTTTATGCTTCCCCTCCTCATGAATCCATCTCACAGATAAATTAATACCAGCCACCTCAGTTGTTATTCTAATTTCTATCTTACCCTTTCCTCTTCTCTATAACGAGTAACATATTCCTGACCAAACCCTATCAAATACCAGATATCTTTCTTATAACACAATGATTCAGTTCATCAGAGGAATTCCTAGAATTTCTTAGCACCATTAAAGCTTACCTTTCTCCAGCTAACAATGACTGAATTAATTTTGTGGAAATCTTCCAAAAATTTAGTCCAAGTAAAAACATATTAGGTGAAATTCCACAGAAAATAATGACTTGTTAATTGCATTAAGATTCTGTTTTCATTCTTACATACAACAGTTGAACAACCCTCCAAATGGGTGATGCTGTAGACTACTGATAATATAACTAATATTTGTTGTTATATTTATAGGCATTGTAGTTTCCATAACACCTCTACTGTATAAAAAGAAACATGGAACTGACAATTATCAAGCAGTAAAAGGAAATTGCTTTACAAAGCCTTAGAAATGGTTTCATTTCTAAAGGTTTAGTGACTTTTGTTCCTGTTTTGACAGATTTTTAATTTTATCATACATATTTTGTCTTTTTTTAACATGATTTGTGAAGTAATAATAGTAAGAATAAGCATAACCGGAAGCAGATTCTTGAAAAAACAATAATAAAAAATAATAGTTTATAAAATTATTTTATTTGCCTAAAAATTCCTAGTACTATAACTAGCATATGAACATTTCATTAAATCAACATAGGTGTATGCTAATATTGGTATGGTTCAAATATGTCCCTACCTTATTCCTCCACAAATATTATCGTTCTAGTCTGTTATCAGGCTTCCATTACTGAGAGATCTAGGGTATTTTAAGAGTTCTACATATATAAAATTCATGTGAAAGTTTAAAAAAAATGAGATAATAAAAAATCCTCTCAAAATTATTTATCATTGAAAGTAATATCCATCCAACTCCACTGTAATACTATTATAAGGAAAAGCATTCTCACGAATCTTAGTGCTCTTTGTCTTGTAGCACTTGGTTATATTTCTTTAGACAGATGTTAAATGCAGTGCTGCAAAAGCAAAAGGTAACGTATGCCAAATATGTGGCAGGAAAGCAGCAGGAAATAAAGCCCCTTTTTGAGATAATCAATTATCAAGAACAGTGCAGCAAAAAGAGCTTTCAGAGAAATGGATCTTTAAAAGTGGAAAAAGCATATAGATGGTTGGAAAAAGAAAGAAAAAGGAAAGCTTAAGCTTTCCAGAAGAGGTTAAGAAAAGTTAACCATCTAAAATTTAGGCACGTTGTCTTAAGCTAGTTACCTAAATAGTCAATAGAGATAAGCAACTCCTGAGAAGCGTCTAAAATAAGAGAAAGTAAGTAGACCTGTAAGGATCTACTGCTCTTGTAAGGAGAACAATAAGGGCAAGCTTTAAAGAAGGATAATTTTTGGAGAAAAGAATAGCATACTAGTGCAATAGAAAGAGACAATAGGTGCTTGAAGCCCAGTAGAGACTTGAACCTTAAGCATTAAAAAAAAGTCATAGTCAACTTAAATTTTCCCTATTACAAGGCTGCAATGCTGCCACTAATGAAATAGAGTAAGTTAAAAAATCTTCATAAGGCCCGTTACCAGAAGTGTTCATAACAGGAAAAAAAAGTTATTCTTGATGAAAAGAACTTAAATGCTGAGCATTGAGCCAAATTCAAATACATTTGATGCATACATACAGATAATGCAAGTTGCAGTGTAATATCATGTAGGCACAGGGATGACTTTGAGTGAAACACTCTTCTGCAGAGAGGCAAGAAGCCACCCATGCGATCCAGCCAAAAGGGAGTTCTGTGGCTTTATCTGGCTACAGCTCTGCCACCTTCACTTTGCCTGTCACAGATGACTACAGCTGACACATACCCTCTCTATAAACAATCTGTGATAAAAACAAGACTTTAAAGTACAAGGGGTGAAAACCGTGGTTAGACTGACTTGAAATAACACGTGACTATTTGATTAAGTCATGAAAATTGAAATCTTATTAGCTGTTGTTATTGATTGTAAATCAAATTGTGTTAAATGTTATTTTAGAAAGCCATTTCTAATCATCTCAACTGATCAGCCAGAGCATTTCATCCCAGTGGAAAGTGAAACAGGTAACCAAAGGGAATTTGAACACTGGCAATTTTAGGTTCAATTTTGTAACATGACAGAAGTTGTAACAACTTGTAGCACCTTCAGAAGTTAGAATGAGGAAAGACTAAGATGAGCTCTTTCCTGTCTTAAAGTAGATTTTAGCTCATACTGATGTTATGTTTCCCACCAGCTCATTTTTCTCCTGTGTTCTAGGGGAACAAGGTCCTAGACGAGACAATTTTTAGATGGCTAGCATAAGCTAACACCTTAGGCCAAGTCCTCTAAAAGAAACAAGGTGTATAAAATCTTACTGTGAGGTGAAATATTTTTGTGGAATTTAATTTTTCTGTTCTATAGTTCCACCACTAACTTTTCTACCCAGCGATTTTTGCCACTTCCTTTTAAGCTTTGGAAGGTCTGTCTTATATCAGTCCGTTAGTTTGAAGACACAAGATAATTCAGCTTTCCTTCATGAAAGTGATGTTCTTTTAAGTAGCCTAGCTTTAGACTCCACAAGTAATTTTTGTCAAATGGCCTTGCAACACTAAAGGACCATCTTTATCTGAATCTCGTTCTTTGGAAACCATTCTTCAAACATGGTATCAGTAAAACCATCTCTAAGCTTACCTATTGTTTAAAATACCATTTCTGTCCTTCAGTAATAGCTGGCTTTAATCATGCCATATTTCTTCTCATTTTGAATTGTTTCTTATGTTGTGCATTCACATAGAACACCAACAGAGACTCTTAACCTATTATTGTAACTTATATAATGTTATAAAAGTTTTTTAAGCTAAAATTAATGACTTAAAAATAAAGGCCCAAATAGGTCTCATTACTACTTCTTTATTTTTCAATAAATAATGAAATAAATATTCAGTTTTCTGGAGGAGAGATTTATGTCCCAAAGATTAGTAATAGTTTTAAATATCTCAATGTTTGGGTTTTTTTAATGAAAAATTAGCAATCACCTTCATGAATGCAGGTGCTTTAAAGTGAAAAATGTGAAACAGATTTTCAAACTTGCAACTGCTTAAATGATTTCTAAGATTTCAACTTTATTTTTGTATAAAATTAATATCCAGATTTGTTTAACTCAATCTTCTTTTTAAAAAAATGTTTTTGTCACTGTGTCCTAAGAATAGTTCTTCTTGATCTGTTTTTATCCCTCCTGATTGAAAACTGTTATAGTCACCTTCAAATATAGGCTCTAATGAAAAAGACCTTACTAAGAAACAAATCCTATTAAAATATACTACAAAACTAATTTGATTCACTCTTTAGAGAGGACAAAGAAAGAAGGGAAGGTAATGTTAAAGCTCATCTCAAAGACACAGTACTCTGTAAATAATAATACATTTTCTTCTGGTAACTCAAGACTATCACTGTGACCATCCTTCTGAAATACGGCTCTAATTCTATTATTGTGTTTCCTGGACTATGCTTACAAAGTGTGATTATATTCTAAGCAGATGTAAATTAGAATATATTTCAGGCTGTATTAAGTTATGTTCTGTCTACCACAGTGAGAGTTTATAGCCACTTGTTACTTAAAATAAATAGACCAAATCAGCATCTGGGTTTTGGTACGTGCATATTACATGTATAAAAGTACTTTTACTGTCTGCAAAGCACGCATCATTGACTTTTCCTTTTCACACATGGAAATCTATCTCATTCCAAGCCAAACTTCCTCAGCTGATGGCAAGGACTCTTTGGAAGCTATAGACTTCCTGGAGAACAGTCCTTTGGTTGAGATGTTCACTGCTTCTTCCTTCTTGTATCATTTGGTCTCCATGCTTCATGCCCTTCCAGGGGTTACTTATACTCAAAATCAGTTTACATCCCCTTACTTCCTTTTTACTTGATCTTCCAAGGACATCCTCAGTGCTGTGACTCCCTTGTTTACCTGACTATCTATCTGACCTCTAAGCATGTTCTGGACTTGGCCGTCTAAGTTGTAGTACCTGAGTTTTCTACCACACTCTGGCCTGCTTTTAACAACTTGGTCCTTCCTCTCTAAGGTATTTCTTTTCTTCTCTCTGTGGCTTAGATATTACTTCAGACATCGGTTCTTACGGCTAACATTGTCTTCAAAACAAACCCAGTGCGGATGTAACCGCTCAAAAAGACCTGAAGGTCATAAATTGAATATCACTTTCCTATCAAACAATAGCATCCCTTTAATATTCTTGTGTAATACGAACAAGCATTGGGTCCTCTCATTTGTAGCTCTAAGATTATTCTTGAAGAAATACTGCATATAGCAAAAAAAACCCAATCTTTATGCAGAAGAAAAAAAATGTAGACAGTAGTAAAAATTTTTGCAAATTTGTTTTACTTTAGTCAGAAAAAAAAAAAAAAAAATATCAGACACAGTCCTTTGTAGGCTAATCTGCAGTTTTTCCACTGGTTCACTGGTTTAGGTGACATGAGTAAAGTAACACGTCACAAAGCACAACACCAAAACAGTCAGTTAGGGGTCAGCTTACATTTTTTCACATATTAACATACCGATAACGGAATCAAGGGCTTTGACAGCTGAGAATCAGAAGTATAAGCTAATCCTAAAAGGATGAAGACTTACATCCAGTTTACAGCTACTTACTTAGCTCTGAAGTGCTTTCCAGCCTTGCCATTACACAACCAAGTAGGTGAAATATATCACATATTATCTCCTACCACCTCATCTAAACCTCTGAAAATGCAGTGAACTAATATGTTGTCTCTGAGAGCTGTTTACATGAGATATTCTTTGTATTGGCAGGTGATTCAGAGGAAAGAAAGCTTTCTTAATCGCTAACCACTTATTATTAGAATAAAATTGAATGCATTTCACAAATGCATTCTTCCTTTCTCTGTATCTTAAAAAAAATAATAAAACACTGGGTTGTTTTCTAGCTCACAGAATATAGCTTGGTAACTGATTTAGTGTACTTTAATATCTGGTTCCTAGCTAACCCTTATATCACACAATGCGTCAGCCTAGAAATGGCTGCTTGTTTAGAGCTAGTGATTCTCATCAGACTTAAATAGATTCTTTTCCTATTCAGCCACATATTTCAGTTAATAACTCCCATTTCCAGGAGTTATAAATGGAATATGCTTGCTTGGTTGTTTTCTTTCACATTAGTACAGATTTTAAAACTGTAAGTGTTCTCTTTGAATTGGTATTCTGTGTAAACTCTTATTCAGTGTAGAAAATCTGCAGTTACTGCAATTGGCCACAACCTGCTTGGGATGAAAGGAACTAATCAATCAGAAAACTCATTCTCATATCTATGATAAATAAAGCTGTTTGCATACATTCAAAGTGGATATGCTCCACCTGTTTGTTCAATGAGATGCCCTAGATTTAAGTGGCAATTAAAACTCACGACTCTCGCCTGAACATCAGCTGCCAAGAAATGCCCCACCCAGATGAAATTTTTGCTTAATTAACAAAGGAAAAAATGTTCTATGAGTAATTAACGCCTGGTTACTTTGCACTGAGTGCTTTATATTTCCCTTTTTATGGGAACAAACCGTTCAATTTTATGATTTTCTTCACTTATGAAGCACTCATAAATATGAACTCGATCCTGGAAGACGCTGAGCATCTGGCCCAGGTCCAGAAAAGCACTTCAGTGCATCTTTAAGTACGAAACTAATCTTAGGGTTTAACTGACACTTTCCCAGCTGCGTGTGTGCTTTTGTGAATCAGTGGGGCTGGGCAGGAAGGATAGGGCTTTGGAAAACGTTATTTCTGTCTGCTCATGCTAGGTACTGCCTGCTGCCTGAAGTTCACTGCAGGGCTAGTGGAAGAGCACTCCTTTATTACTAGCTCTGATCTGATAAGTGCTGTCAGGTACAACAAAGGATGTGAATACAGATGTTTCTTGTAATAATTGGGGAATAAGACAGAAAATAGTGATTGCATGGTGACAAATGTACCAGAAGTGGTGATGGCTCTGATTCCCTGTGGCTCTAGTCATATTTCACATCTCAGCGCGAAACTATGGCAGTTGCATAGCCCTTATCACATAGCAAGGAAACCTGGCTGACAACTTTGTCTAGGTTAAGAATAGTTCTGTGGTTTCATAAACATTTTGATGAGAATACTTGGGTGTATAATTGAGCATAAGCTTAAGGATGCCCTTCAATTGAGAGGTGGATACATGTTTTTGCCAGTGCAGCCTTTGATCCACATGATCCATAGTCCGTCAAAGTTAATGACGTTGGTAGGCTTTGATCAGGCAGAAGAATATGAGAATGGTTTCACTGGCTGAGACCAAGAGTCAAGCTAACCCAACATTATTTCTCCAACAATGAACCTAAGCAGATGTCTAGGGAAGACTAGGAAGAGGATAACCATTTATAACCATTCCTTGCAATATACTCTGAACCTCAAACTATTTTCGTCTGAAAGGATTCCTCAGCCCAAGCATGGTTGGTCTATTTAGCAACCCACAGTGGCTTACCCTTTCAATCTTTTTCACAGTTTCCCTGAGGCACTCTAAACTTCTTAAATCCAAAACATACTTTAGCAAAAATCTGTTGCAAAAATAAATAAATAAATCTTTTCCTGTTTTTAACCTGGCTCCTACTGACTAGCAGTAGGAATCTTATAAGTGTCGTATTGGCAGAGTTGTGAAGATTTTATCTACATCCACCCTCTTCATGCCAAAAGTCTCATTATCTTGAAGATCTCTTCCATAATCTCCCTATGTTCTTTTTTTTCCAGGTTGTTCATATAGCTTTTGATCACCCCGTTCTCATCCCAATCCACCCTTTCTTTTTTGAAGGAGAAGGGAATAAAACTTTCCATGGTGAGTGTTTCAGATGACTGTTTTTCTAAAGAGCTTGCTCATTTGGATTGCCAAACTTTGTCCTAATTAGTAAGTGATAATTATTTTTAGTGACTGATAATGTCAAAGCTTTACACCAAAGCTTATTTGTCCTAGTAGCTTGAATCCCTCATCTTCCCTCACCTAGTCACTTTCACAGAACTTTGGCATTAGTTGCACTGTATAGTAACTAATCTGTTTAATATAAGCTGAAAAATTTTCCTTAGAGTTGAATCAGATCCATAACACAAATGTTTCCTTTTCTTGTCATATTCATGACATAAAAAAATTGGTTTGAAAACAGAAAGATGAGAACATAAATATAAATAGGATTATCTGTCTCAGGGACCCAAATACAAGCAACAGTTATTGAAAAATGGAAAGGAAAAGACTGTTCTAGTTTGAATTTCAAGCAAGATGAGTGAATAGATGTAAAATGCTCAGAGTTCTAGCCCATGAGCCTAAATTCAAAGCTTTTCAAATCAAACCAGCATTGTGACCATTTTTGCCAAAAAGTAAAAGTGTATGTCTTTTCATGAATCATTTTGCCTAGGGGGGGAATAAATCTTTCCTGTAAAAAGAGATATTGTAGTGAACTCTTTCTATTATATTAGTATAAAACTTCGACAGATGGTGTGCTTTGGAAGAACATAGATTAATTTGATTATTTCCTGTGAACACTTTTGTTAAAGTAAAAGGAATGTGCAAAGAACATCATAGCTGTCATCTGTCTGGTCAAAGCAAATCTTATGTCAAACCAGGGATTTAAGAATGATTATTTTGATTCATATTTAAACTGGTTAGAGTCTTATTGGGAAGAAACATTTGTAAGAGTAAAATTTTTTAATTTTCCAGTTTTTCTAAAATGAAACTTCAGGTCACAAAATAACACAAATCAAAACTTAAAAATTATATAGGATTTATTGACTTTTTAACACCCCACCCCCCNNNNTAAGTATTGTGTCCAAATAAATACCAGTGTTCAGATGGAGTACTGTGGTCCTTACAAGAACAAAGACTAAGACTATTAGCTCCTACTGTTCTTTAATTTAACCCTTAATTAAGCTTGTATTCCAGGCTATTGGTTCTTACTTACAAGAAAAATGAAGCAAAAGTTGTTCACTCCTGCTAGCACAAACCCTAACCTTAGAGGTTGGTTAAGGAATGGCTTATCCTGCTTCTCAAGTAGGTAACCTATGGGGCATCGTGGTATGGCTGAACCATTGCTGTAGCTATGGCTCAGTGCTGCAGGAACTCACAGGTTCTCTTTATTGAGGTTCAGTGGTGGATTCTGCCAGATCTGCATTTCTGGGATGATGAGATCTCCTGGGCTGAATGAATCTCACTGCTTCTTAGGACAAAAAAAAAAAACAAAAACACAAAACAACATTTGGAATACAGTTAATGTTCTGAAATGAAAAGTAAAATCCTAAATAAGGTATTTAACAAGGTATTTAGAACACATTTACTCTGTTATACTGATTTCCCCTGCTTCACCTGTCTTAAGTCTTTCCACCATTTACTTTGGGTCTGATATCTCTGTCTGCTGTTCTGTTCTCATGCAGAGTAACTCCAGTCATGAATCAGTGTCACTTGTGTTCTAGGTTGAATGATGATGCCTGCAATAATGTCAAAGTTGGAGACGATGATCCCTCATTAAGTGTTTTGCGATTGACTGTGAAAGACGTGGGGTGGAAAATTTTGGTGAAGTAAGTAATCAGGGTTTTATGTGTAACTTGAAACCATGATTAGAATATGATAAATAAGTAAAAAAAGCAGTAATGAATAATAACATGGTTATGTAATATTTCTGTAGTGTTAAAGGTGGCTCAACAAGTCCTTTACTTTGATCCTAGCTGCCCATTCTTTCCACTGTGTCCCAAGGCTGCCACATCTATGGTGATATAATTCCTTGTAAAGTCAACGTCAAAAAAATTTTGGGTTTCTGTCTGTGGGTTTTATAACCCAGTTCGTTATAATGATTCAGTTCAGAGTGTTGTATCAGCACAAGTCACAGTACCGCAATGGCACGGGAGTGGATACAAGTATCAAAGAGCAGATGAATCTTAATTTGTCTCACCAACAAAAAGAGTACCATGACAACCAGAAAGGAGGAGACCACTGAATTTAAGCTACCATCAAATGAATTTTCTTATTGCATACGTATTGCATATGTTATTTGCATACCTATATCCAATAAAAAATATTTTCACTAACAGTTTGCCTGAAGTTAACCTGTATTCTTATATGTTGTACTACTATTGCTTTCCAGTTTTTACACTCTGATGTTTCTGTTATTCTCTTTACCATCTTCAATCTACTCTTCACTTTTTACGTCTTCACTGTTTTCAGGTTTTTCTTTGTACTCACATCGTCTTCTGTTCCACCCATGAAATCTAAAGTACAGTATCTATTAAAAATATTAGCTACAAGTTCTGGATTTATCTGAACTGGTGATCTCTTAAGACAATGACAGAGCAGTTTTGCAGTCCATATTTTTCCGGTGGAAGCTACAGCATGATCTCTTCAGATAGTCATTCTGAGTATGAAGACTTCAAGTGATCTTTAAAGGGCATGTTCACTGCTACACAGAGAGTTTTGATGTCATTTCTGTTGATGTAACCCCAAGATCAATATTCATTTTCTTGACAATATTCTTTACAGCAGGTGTTAGGTGACCTTTGAATGCATCTAGGACAAGCATTCTTCTTTTTCTTAACAACACACCTGGTCTCCTGATCCAAATGATGTTCAGCCATTCCTTCATTAAATCTGTAGACATCCATCCTTGTTTTTGACACCTCACAATTATTCCAGTAGGCAGCTATTCCTTTGGCATTGCTTTATGCTTCCGTATCACATATGGTAGCAGTATTATACCATCTGTTAGCACTGCTAACGTTACTGTATCATGCATTTTTTCATCCATCAAAGCTTTCATGGAGGTAGACTTTGTATGTAATTTTTCAATGCTACGGTGGATGGCAGGTCAAAGTAAACCAGTTGTCTTGTTTGGCTCAGCAGATAATGAAGTAAAGAGACAGATCCTGGCAAACTGAAGTTTTTTGCCACAGGCAAAAATGATTATGTTGTATCATTTGATTACAACACTTCTTACTGGTCTTGAAATATTGCTGTGAAAACTTTTTTACTTGTGCTAGTTCTTGATATTTCTGTTTAATTATTTCCCATGTATTTGGGTTTCCATCTCTTCTTTGACTATGCACTAAATATACACCTTTGTTCTTCCTCTCCATGGCAGTATCCTCTTCTGGGTCGTATTGAGCATCAATTTAATTTAGTGCATAAAAGTTTCTATTTTGATTTTTTTCAGTATTCTCACAGTTTCTTCTGCCATTAACAGCTGTGACGCTTAGAAGAAATATAATTGTTTCTGCATGCAGTACCACCATTAGTTGAAACTTTGCATCATACCCTCTTCCTATACCTTTTAGTACATTTCTTTTTGCACTCATACCTCTCATCTTCAGAACAGCTGCCATTTCACAATTCAATTATAAGACTCGGGGAGATTCATAAAAACACCAGAAATGCTAGCGGGATTCTCTGAGCTACAGCAGGTCACACAGTGAGGGGGTGAGGAAAGTGGCAGTAATTATGGACTCTCTCTCTACGCCACCTTAGTCCCTCGGGGTGTATTTCTGTTTCTTTATCACTATGCGACCTCCTGCACTGCACAGTCACACTGCAGTTTAACCTGAAAGGAAGATAAACCAGAATTTACAACAATCCCTGATTTTTAAGTTAAACTATTTGGAAATAAACACCTTATCTTCTTCTAGGCACATACAGTATATATTGAGTGGAAGCATCATTACAGACAGGATAAGGAAAATCAAATGTGAAGATTTAAATCATTAAATACCTTCCTGTAGTCCAGCTCCTGAGGGTTGAATGAGAGGTTACCTAAATGTCTCTAGTGCCAGAAAAGAAAACACAAAACCAAACCAGAGGTAAGCCCACCTTTGAAGTCCTTAGGATGGAGAGAGGTTGTAAATTGACAGGCAACAGATGATATAAATTAGAGCTTCAACATATGTTGAAGGTCTTAGGTGCCTTCAAATGGTAGTATCATTTATTTGGATCACCATAGAAGTTAATAACAGTTCTAGCTACACCAACTATTTAAACAGCATAACTGAGGCTGAACTAAAGGTCCTGCCTTGTGTACATTCTGCAAGTTTAATTCATATGGTTTTACTGAAAGTCAGCAAAAGTGAGAAAAAGAGGAAAAGAAGGTGGCATCTATATTTAGTGTGAGTGTCAAGCAAATGGATACATGAAGCATTTTGTGATGAGACTGAAAGCTACAATAAAAGTGAAGGGTTCTTAGCAAATTAAAGCAAGAGGTTTCCATAATGTATTTTGTTTCTGAGGGTAACAAATAAATCTTTTATTTTAAACTAAAGCTGATGATGTGCCTCTCTTCAGATGTCTTCTTCAATCAGATGTGCCTCATCTGATGATTAGATTATAGTGAGGTTTTTACTCTCTCTTATGGTTTAGAGACTGAATCTCTCACATCTTTTACAGAGACATATATTGCACTTACTTAAAAAGACAACTGGTATTTGATCTGTCCTTGGGACAGATCAAAGATACAATAACCTGCGTATTTGCTCATTTAAATGAATAAAACACTTCAGTACCTTTCTGGCCCTTCTGTACACAGAAAATACTCATTATCCTCATTAAGAAGTCAGCTTTATTGCATAAAAGATATAGCCTTGTCTCTTAGATGTTACGATACTTATTTGAATTTCAACATATGGTCTACTTTTCATACCAATATGATAAAGACAGCCTTTGGAGATTTCTCTTTTTCTTTTGTCCTTCTAAAGAAATAGCAAGCATAGAAAAAGGCAACTTACTGGACATTAATACCAGCATGAAGTATAAAGCTTTATCAGGTCTGCTGGTTGGTAGTTAGTTCTCTTTTTATAGATTTGATGTCAGAGGTATATTCCTGTTTTGAATAATTGTTAATAGTATAGACTTTGACAGAATGAGCTGTCAAAAAGGAAAACATTTCACTAGTTTGGAAAGACAGAGCCCAGCTCTGGTTTATCCTTTTTAAAGCTTCTGCCTTTTTTCTTTCTTCTTCTTTATTTTTTTTAGGTGAGAAAGTGTCATCGATGGCAGCTAATACCTAATGTGTCAAGGTTGCCAAGTAACAGGCTAGAGATGTGTCAGTGAAGGCTGTTTCTATGAGAGGAATTCAGTAGGCTACGGTTTCAGGTACTTAGAAATAAACTCACCCCTGTGTCTCTCTCACTTTTTTTTTAATGAAAAAAAATAATTTGTGTTTTAACCAACACAAATTAATATAGTCAAAGAAAGGATACAGTACATGCTCAAGACAAGTCTAAAAATGAGTAACTTTGCTAATAGTTTGTGTTGCTTCTAAATCTGAAAATTGTGGAATGATTAACATAACATACCCAGTTGCAATTTCCAGAAATAAACACCTGATGGACTTGAACATATCATCATTTCCTGTGAAGTTACTTGGATTAAAGCAAAGTGTGAGCTTAATTGCTGAATCAATTTTAAAAGAGCAGAATTTGATTGGATAGAATAACAAAGTGTTAAGAAACGTCAAGTGTAAATTTGTTAGGAAGAAATCAAGTCAAACCAGTATAATGTTTTTCTTTTTTCTTTTCGCAGTGTGAGAACAGTCTTGGTCAACAGTGGGGAAAGCTACCTTAGGAACCACTACTTTTTGATACTGACTTTATTGATTCATGACTTACTCTCAAGGCTGCATTAGGGGAGTTTTGCAGTGGTCTGTACTGGACAAGATAGTGGTCAATACCACCATTAGTGCTTTTCATTATGGAATAAAGTGTTTCCTTATAAAATCCAATGGGAATGTTTGCAAGCGCTTTGGAGGACAGGCTTAGAATTTACAATGTTCTTGATAGACCAGAGAAACAGACTGAAATCAATAAGATAAAATTCAATAAGGACTAAAGACAAGTATAAAGTACTACATGCAGGAATAGTAGGATCAAATCTCTCCCAAACAAAATTACTTCAATGCAGAATTAAAGAATTAGATCATAAAATAAGGCAGTAGGTCTTTCCAGAGAACCATTTGCTTGCTTTGCATTAATCCATGTATCCTCTTGCTGTGATTTATGATGAGTGGTCTTTCTGATTAAGGAAGTTCCAATGAAAGGCAAAGTCATTAGGTTGAACTCTTTGCTAACAGCTCTGTAACTATCAAGAAAGACCACATGTCTGGCCAGTATGGTCAGGACAGTTTTGGATCCATCCAAGCTTGAGCTGCATGGAGAGACCTTAAATTGGATACTTCTAATGAGTGTGCCAGAGCCAATCACCTATGATTTATGTATGAAGCAACCAAACGAGGCAACGTGGATCTTTGCTGTGTATCTGGCCAAGAATGTGCTCTGTATACAGAAATGACATTCAGAGTAGTGCAGGCCTAAATTTTCATGAGATTTAAATTTATTTTATGTCAAGCCACATTTGGATTTACTGATAGTTTCCCTAGGCTTTACAAAAAATGTGGTGCCTACCATCTGAAACATACAGTAGTGTATGTATTTTGGAAGGCAGGTTGCAAGCTTATTTCAATGCATTGTGAGTATGCACGTCTGCCTACTGTAAAAAGTATCACCAAGGGAATAGGACAAAAAGGCAAAACCAGAAGTAATATCTACAAAAGTTGAACTGAGAACTAGTAAATTCAGTGCATGCTACCCTTGCAAGAGGCTGCCTACTTAACTCTAACATCCTTTAATCTTTTTCTTCTTTTCCTTGGCAGTGTTCCTCATTAGTATCTTGCTAGAAATGTGGATCATTATTTTTTGAATGTTGCAAATGGTACTTGCTGCTAAAAAATGCTAAAGTTATATAAATTCATAATGTAAAAATACCTTAGAAAAATATAGTATTATCAAAACTTGTATAGATGAAACCAAAACTTTCAGGATTTTTCCCCATTTTAAAAATGAGAATGACTATGGTGAAAAACCTCATAGATTGGTTCAGACCTTTTATTTGTCTGTGGGTTATCTATATTCAAGTCTCAATTTGCCTAACCCAGAGAAATTCTTGATTTTTTCATGGTTTAGAGTGTTTTCTTTGTTTGAGCTTTGGGTAGTGGCCTTTTTTTTCATTATTACACTTCCTTCTCTCTGTTTTCAATATGCATGTGTGCAAAGCAGGATAGCTGTAATAAAAAAAAAAAAACAAACACAAAACCAAACCACAAACAAAATCTACCTGGAAATCCCAGTAAGTTTGCATACCTTTACTTCTGATAAATCATTTCTTGGTATTCAAGGAGGGGAGGAGGCAAAAAATAAGTTTTATTTATCTCTTCTGCTTACCTAAGTCTTAGACCCTAATATTAAAGAAAAAATTATTTTCACAAATGGGAAGAAGTGAAGTCATCTAGAGTAGGGTTACTATTAGCCATATGCAAAGTAAATAACTACCTTGGTTGACAGTACCTGTTTTGTCTATGCTAGAGGAGGTGGGAGTTAGTTCCTTTAGCAGAAAGCATAACCCAGCCTGTCACTTGTTGCCTTTATCTTGCAGAGGTCTCTGTTGGTGTTACTGATGGACTCACAAGAAAGCTTGCAGTAAGTGGCAAAGCCAAACTCCTGTTTGTAAGTAAGTGAAGCAAAGCTGTGTGCACAAAACAATGAAAATGAAGGAATTTATTCACTATTTGTCTTTGACAGACAGATGTCCAGCCAGTTCCTGGAAAGCAGGACCCCAGCATGTGTAGTGGTCACTTGGGAAGATGAAAGCCATAACCACAAAATTCGCCCTTCTGCCTCCTTTCCTTGAGCTTTTATGACTAAGCACAATGTCACATGTTATGGCACATCCCTTTGGCCAGCTTGGGTCAGCTCTACTACCCATGTCTACTCGGCTTCTTTCACAGTCCCAGCCTACTGCCTTCGAGGGAAAAAAAAAGGCCTTGATATTGTGCAAGCACTGCTCACCAACAGCTAAAATATTAGTGTGTTATCAACACTGCTTTAGTCACAAATTCAAAACACAACACCATACAGGCTGCCATGAAGAAAATTAACTCCATTCCAGCCAAACCCAGTATCTCACAAAATTCAACATTTATCTGTGTTGCTAGGAAGTGAGGAGTGACCTCTGCCTTGAAGTTTGAAAGTTCAGAATGAAAGTTCACAACAGTTCAAAACAAAGCTGTGGAAAAATTAGGATTATATTAAGAGAACTGGTATTTCTGTATTACCAATGCCCTACAAAAATCTGATTATCATTGCTGACTTTGTCTGCTCCAATGAAATGCTTGAAATTTCTTTTCTATATTGTTCTAAATTATAGTATCTCAATTCTAAGGTATAATTGTGAAAGAAAATAGACTGTATGTATGAAAAGAACATTATTAATAGTGAAAATAAATATAGGGCTAATATATGAAGGAAACTGCTGGCTTGATTTCCCAATTTAGCTTCAGAAGCTGACAGCCTATCTCCGTGAGCAAACAAAAATATGGTGGAAGTCAGCTTATATGCTATCCCATTCTATTTCCATAGATATAACATGAAAACTGTATGTACTGAACAATACATTCAAAATAATGGCTAATAATAATGGCTCCTGTCTTTTTCAAATATTTAAAAATACATTATTATAACACTTTAACAGCTTTTTTTGGAAATAAAACACTTACCACTGATATTTCAAATGCAGTCATATACTCAATGACTACTTACTGTGCTTTCGTTCGAATTACCTTTGAAATTTACAAGAATGTCGTACCACTAAGTAAAGAACGGCAATTTTTCATTACTCTAGCTAATGCTAAAATGAAGTTGTTCTCAGTTCTCATTGCTGATCATTCTCCATTAAGGAAAACAAAACTCAAAAAAGTAAAGGCAGCACTTTGCTAGGGAGCATACAACATCGTCTTTTATTCACAATGCAAACTGTATTCACCCCTCACTGCAGTGGTGTGAACAGAGATAATTCACTGAAACTAGCGTACTCAGAAGAGTGGAAAGAAGAGTGAGGAAAGAAGATATACTTTTTCTTTGCTAGTACAACCTCATTACAGGTGGCTATTCTCTTACTGACTCAACTGCCAGGATTTCCAGGAGTCAGTAACTATGCTAGTATGTTCAGACAGCTGTTTAAGGTTGTTTAAATTATCATCTCAAATCAAACCAATCAACCCACAACTACTTTAAAAAGCCACTCAAAGCATTCTTTTTTTTTTTTTCCTGTGTATATGTAGTTATGCTTGATCATTAGAGGCAGCATTTTTTTTTTGCTTCCTATGGTTATCTAAAAGTTAAGGAAAATTGGTCAACTTTCTTTTCTGGTTCCTGCAGTAATGTAGTGTTTAAGAAAGTTGTGAGTAAATAGTTTTTAAAATGGAGATAATTACTTTACTTTCTACCAAATTAAATTATTTCCCCAATAAATTTGTGTCTTTTTCTCTTTCATGATACAAAGGAGCTACAACCAGCCCTTCTGTATCAAGCACAATCTTTATATTCATGGGGACATCATCTCTGACTCACATAGCAAATAAAGTAGTATTTAGTATTCTGAAAGACATACCGCCATAATCCTTGAGAAGGCTGCCAGTATATGGTACAATAAAATGTAAGGATGAGTAAAACAGCTCATTAGCATTTTCTTTTCACGTTTAGTGAATTCCCTTTGAAATAACTCTAATGCGTAATAGTTGCATGTCACAGCTGGACTTTCAAGTCAGCTATTACAAAATCAGCAAGTCCTTTGCAAACTGTGGCTTTCCATGCCCAACTGAGTCCATATTCTCAGTTGTGTTTGTATTAATTGTCATGGCACTTTAAGTACAGTATTTGGTCTCTGAAAATGTTCTGTAATCAGTCAACCCTCACGGCTCTTCAGAGCCTGAGGTGCATATAACTTCCCTGAATAAGGAAAAGCACATCTACTGTCCAGATGGCTGCTCTGTGTCCTGGGAAGAGGATCTATGAGTCCCCTCCTGTCATCTCCATGCAGTCCTTAGGGCCTTCAGCGTTCTCACTCTGACTAACTTTAGCATTGCACTGGAGAACAAAAGAAAAAGCTTTGGATGACACAGGAACTGATTTCTTCTCCCTTCATGCAGCCTTTTCTCTCAGGAGCTGATCTGTAGCATTGGTCTCATCAGTAGGAAGGTGGAACATTATTGCTCGGCTCAGTAGTGAAATGATGACAATGTTCTGTAACATTATTATCCGCAGACAGGGGTTTCTGCTGAACTCCCACATCAGGAACACTCTGCAGGGCCTGTTCCCCAGCATTACATATTGGGAAGAGCAACTGCAGGGTATCAACTAGCAACTTGCACATCAGCCCTTCAGGCTTTGCTATTTCAATTATCTTAATAAATACAGATCTCATAATTAACAGGATATTTTCCTCCAGCAAAGATTTTGAGATACGTACAGCAGGTGAGTTTGTTATTTGTCAGCATTCCCCCAGGTAGTCTTACCTTTTCATCTGAACTTGTGCGTTTCCAGTTTGTTTATCTCTTACTGTTTTCAATTTCTGCGTTTTTTCATTAGTATTCTAGTTTCTCACCTAACTGCTTTATTTCTTATATCACTGTCCTTTTCTCATAAATTGCTTTCTCTTTTGCTTTAATCCAGACTCCGATATTTTATTCCTTGATCTTTCATTTGAAAGAGCTATAATGTAGTTTTTCCATTCTGTGAAATTCTTTACTCATGTAAAACTCAAAACATTCACTCAAACTGCCATCATCTGAACTCAAGGAAGTTCTGAATTTCTCCTCAAATTCATGATCCAAATATTGGGGGGTGCAGTGGGGTGGGGTGGAGGGCACCTTGATGCCTACATTTTTTAAAGGCAGGCAACCAAATACCGCAGTATTAGTTTAACAAGAGTATGTTCACTTATTAAGTTCCTGTAGTGATAAAACTGGATGACATCAGTTCTGGTAAATAGTCAATAAGTAGCAATTACTGTAAACTTAACTAAATTACAAACAAGTGCATCTCCAAGACACCTTACTACCAGTAATCCATATGTGTTTTGTCCTTTGTTTTGTTAGAACATTGAGGTGTAACATTGAAATCAGCCAAGAAAAACGGAAGTTAAGCTCAGTGTTTGAGCCAGATACCTGAGAGATTTTGACTTGAAAAATTCATCTTTGGGTTGGTTTTGTTTGAGACTTAGAACTAATTTCTAGGGGTAATGTGCTAACCTTTTAATTGATTGGGGAAAATGCATAGTTTCCACTGAAAACAAACAGTAAATCTCCTTTTTCCTCCTGCTTCAATCTGATAACACTCAAACTGAAGTATCTTCAAATGTGTAGGTTTGTTTACAATAAAATTGATGTGCTAGAAAGTGAGACAGTGAATCTGACAACACAAAACACAAAGAAGGATGCCTGCAAGCTGAACCCATAATTTAAATAGTTCAAGTGATATGTTATAACCTCAAGTAATCTAGTTTGCCTATTATTTGAAATTGCTATTTTTAAATCAAAATACGGCCTTGATATCAGAAAATGTCTTGAAAGCCTGTAAATAAGCATAAAGAAATATAAGCTTGAAATAACAGTTGTGATATACTAATACCTCTTTTCTGATAAAAACCACCTCAACAACAATAAATAATGTTGTAAAAAAGAAAAGTGGCTGGTAAGCTGATTTCACCCCGGATAGACTAGAGGAGTTCAAAGCGGCCTTGTAGCAAGGAAAATCATCCTTGAGTGGAATTGCAGTATCTCAATATATTTTAAAAATTAACAAATAAATAATAAAAATACATGAACAAATAATAAAAACATCTTTGCTAATATCTCTATTAGGAGCATTATTTGTGCTGTGCTGCTTTTAAGAAAACAAACGTTCTTACAGATTTATTATATTTAAAATAAAAAGCTGAAGGAAAAAAGAAATTATATTAGGAAAAGTTATTGTAAAAAGCACATTAGTACATTTTTCCTTAGTCCTTCTCAAATTTAAGCCTTACCTCTGGCAACAGCTTTTGTAATTGGCTGGGATGTTATTAAGCAGACTGCGTTGTAAATGGCATAGAATTCTTGTCTGTTTATTTTCCATGAGAGCTTTTCTCAGACCTCAGGATCCTCAGACACTTTTAAGAGGAGATTAAAAAACTATCTCTCAGGAACAGTTTTGATTTAGTGGATTATATCTTTTGAGGGAGAAATGATTTAGACAGAATCTTGAGGTTCCTTCCGTTTCTATTTTCTAATCGTGTGATCTCCCAAACAGATACTCTAATTTGGAAGTAGCCTCCCTTTCGTGTACTACCTCTGTTTTTTTTTGGTATTGTTTGTTAAGAAACTGTATTCTTAAACCTTGTTCTCTTCTGACAGTCAGTGATTGACACATCTTTTTAAGCTATCAAGTGGTTCATGCTGCATTTGTAAGCAATCTTTTCTTCTTTCAGGTATTTGCCTCTTTTCAAGAAATAATTATCTCTGAAGTTACTACAGGTCTCCCTTCATTATCCCTTTTTTTCCAGTTTTCAGGATACCACATTAGGAACCAATCAAACCACTTTCAACTCCATTTGTGTCCTACATGCCCTACTTAGTATTTCACCTCGTTATTGTGCTTCATTTTGGTATTGCCCTTTTGTTCTGCTTGATGCACGCTGTATTTTATCTGCTTGCTGTTATTCTAGCACATAGCTTTCACCTGTAATAGTGGGAGTTGCTGTTTTATCTTTAGGTGGATGAGGATGACAATTCTATAAATAAAACATAAGATCACCTATATTTTACACAAATACCTACAGGACAATTTAATACTGTTTCCTGGGGGGGGGGAAAGGCACCTATTCAACAATGTCTTTGAAACTGAGCTAACATACAATGTTCCTCCTGAAGTATTCAAATGCACATCAGTAACTCTAACAATGGCACACAATCACTGACATTGAAGTATTGAAAAAAACCCACAACTACGGAAGGTTGTCTCCCACACAGTAATTCTCTTGTCATTTTTTTTTTGGTATATCAGTATCATTTTAAATATAACATTAAAAAATTACATTTTGCCACTGTGTGTCTAAGTTAATGGAAATAAGCTTTCATGGAGTCCCCTGGGACTTCAGGTTTGTGTGTGCAGAAACAGTAAGAGAAATCATAAAATGGGATATTTGTCAGATACAGAAATTTTTTTTTAAAATGTTATTGTTCAATGACAGGGGAAAAAAAAGCCACTGTGGCAAAGAAATCACAAATGTCCTGTACTAGCACTTTACAATTCCAGAGGATTTAATGGGCTGGCACAGGGATCTGAGTAACTTAAGTCTGACCACCAACTCTTTTCAGTTGCAGGCTATTTATAATTAATATCTGGTATGTTATATACTAACATAGTCCAGTTCTTAACCTCAGACTTAGGACTTAGACATAAAGGAGCTTGTTTCCCTTTAAACAGTTAGCAAGAACATCCTCAGTTCTTCATAAGAGCTTTTTTAAGGGATGCAAAATACAAAAGGGCGCTGGGTGGAAGGACGATGGGAGACAGCTGCAGCCCCTTTGTATGGCTCTGGGCAGGAAGACTACACATTGGCCTGCTGTGTCTTAGGCATAGCTATGCACTTCCCTGACCAGAGAATCATTTTTCAAACTAGACTGGATTATGGAATAGGGTTATTTCTTGTCCTGTATGTCATATGTCAGAGGGACTTTCTAATAAAGTACTTCAGAGCTACAGACAAGAAACATTTTTTCTGACTGAGAGCATGTGTGCTGGTTTGTTTTTTTCCTAGTATGAAGAGGTGTTAAAAGGGATTCTGCTATTAATGTCTGATTTGTGTTGTAGAATTGTGCTTGGTGCTTCTTAACAGGAAGTCTTGGACTTCTTGAAAGTAATTATCTACTTTAAGCAAGCAGCCTAAAGGAAGAGAATCATAAACCAGTTCCTCGTGTTGTCACAAGTTCCCTCTCACAAGAGGCACACCCAATTACAACGCTGTGCCAGAAATACTGTTCTTTTATAATGAGCCTCTATTTAGAAATATAAATGAGGTCTGTGGTTCAGTTATACAAGTGCAACATAGCAGAAAGTTCCATTATCTCTTTCTTTAGGGCCTGCAGCTGCTTCTACCCAGTATCCTTTAGCACTCTGCTTTATTCAAAATGTTCATGTGGTCACTTTCAAGACAGAGTCTGATTGCCAGTACTGCTTAACTTCTCTAGTCTCAAAGACCCTCAAAACCAGATGGTATCAAAATTCAACTTTCACAGAAGCATTTTTCCCTTTTTTAACTTGCATCTTCTTAATCTTGAGTTGTCTTAAGCATCCCTTGTTCTTCCTGAGAAATGAAAATCATAGAAAAAAGACTTACTCTCTGAATGAGACATGTATTATAAAAGACTATCAGAAGATTTACTGGAATAATATAATGCATATATCATTAGTCTGACAAGAGATTAAGATGGCAATTCAAAGAAGTACTGAAACTTTCACTTCAAGCTATTGATAAGAGTTAAATTGTAACTTTTGAGTCTAACATTTCAAACTGACATCTCGTGCATTAAGTGTAGCTTAGTTCTGTGAAATGACATCTTCTGAGTAGTTTGTATTTAAATGTGTGCATAATGATTTTAAAACACCTCTGAAAAACAGGAAATTAAAATAGTAATTAAATGCTTGAAAACAAATAAATAAGACTGTTAGGAAAGCTGTCTTCACTCAAAGACATGGCTTTCAGTAAGACCTGTTAACATGGGACAATTAGACCTAGCTACTGATAAGCGTAGAGTAGATTAGAGTGAATTACTGAAGAGATTAATGGTCTAGTACTTTTCCTTAAAGACTATTAACTACTACATTAATGCTCTTTCAACTGCACTAATATTAACTGGTCAAATTGTCAGTCCTAGTATGGGGTAATTCTAGGCATATTGATGTCTAGACATACAGTCCTTATGAAGTCTTTACTTATAAAAAGACTATGAATATTAGAGGCTTATAGAGACAGAAAAAAATATTTTTAAAATTTCTATTATTATTTTAAATATTGCCACATCTAAACACTCAATATGGTATACAGCAGCATGAACCTGCACGTGTTGTTTATCCCACTAACAATGTTTGGGTTTTATGTCTTTGAAAGAGTTCTTATGCATTGGACTTTTGAATCTATAAGGTGATGGTGACTGCATCTATTTCTACATATTTAATGCAGTTCAAATGCGAATGTGTAATACCTGTGTAAGGACATTTAGGAATTATATAACTGATTATCATATTTGTGGTTAGTTTTCACTCTGAACTCATTTAGGAAATACCTAACACTTGAAAAACCTTTGCAATAATGTCTTTGCCTTTGACTCTACCTGGCTTTCCTTGATCTTCAAGTAGCATGTAGTGTTCTTCACTGTCTAAAACTGGACATTTTGTGAAGCACAGGCTTGTGTAGTTACTCATCGATCACGGACTGGATTCAGTGGACAATTTACGCTTGGAAAAGTTTGGAGCTGTTGTTTCTCTGTAAAGTAAAAAAATGTATCATCTGTAAGCCAATAATATTAGATTAAATGAAATGAAGCACTATAAACTTGTCTCCTAGAAAAGGTTCTGTTCTGACCCTTTCTGTAAGTCTATGTGAAAGATAGTTTGTAAAAATTCTCACAAAATGAAAAAAAGGGATGACTACAGAAAAGAACAGCAATAACAACAACAACAAAAAACCCAACTCACAAAAAAAGCAAAGACAGTCAAAGAAAAGAGGACTAAAGTAGAGAAACAAAAACTTACAGCAGAACTTCATAGGTTCCTGATAACAACATGCAGATTTCCTTTTGACGGTGGTTTATATAGCTTCCAAGAAAGATGCACTCTTGTCAGGAGTAAAGGACTAGTGGTAAAATACGAAAGCCTCACAGCTGATCAACCTGCTTCTTATTTACTTCTTATGTTGATACAGTTCTCCATCATGTGGCCGGATGCTGTCAAACTCTGTATGACAATATCTACAGACCAATATTTATAAATCATCATAATGTATTTGTATATAGTCTAAATGGTTAACTATTGGCTCACTCCCATACCATTTGAATGGTGTAAGTTCAGCCGAAATTTCTTGTAAGTCCTCTGGTGCAGAGATCCGAGGTGTGGTTTTCAAAGTCTTGCTAAAGCACAGACCACAAAAATGATAGACGGGAGAGGAATGATAGATTCTGACCAGCAGTGAGGTTTAGTTATGGAGATGTATGTTTGTCACTTTCAGCAGTGCAGGAGCCCTTCAGATAGACATGTACTGACAAGCATGAAAGCACACTGATGTGAAAAGAGTCCTTAAGAGGGAAACTGAAAAAACATCCTGTGAGTTAGTCGTTTCTGGAAAGGTCTAATGTATTTTATTCAGATTTTTAAAATATAAAGCTGTTAAACATCAAGGAAAATGGAGGATCTGCAAACTGTCAGGGCACCAGTGCATTAAACAGACTTATACAGACTTAATCAGTTTAGAATATCTTATTTCTCCTCCTCAGGCCATGATTTGCTTATGCCTTTCACAGACGCATTTTACAGCAAATCTGCTGATTGTTCTGACTAGGTGTCATAGTTTCTGACCTAATTTTTCTTTCTTCCCCTTTTAAAAAATAGTAAGAGACTCGATAAGTCTGCTTGATGCAGACTGAACAGAAGCTGTTTTGAATTTTCTCACAGAAGAGTTTTATCTGGTTCACAGATCTCACATATACAACCCTGCTTGATGTCCTATTGAGACACAGAATTAATCATTTTCCCCCAAACAGATAAATAACGTCAAATCTAATGGCAATGCAAAGTGCAAGATTACCCATTGAACTTGGCTACACTGTCTTGACTTTCAGGCACAAAACTTATCAGACAAAATGGCAGTCTACAGTGATATGTTATGCGGTGAATCTTTGAGCCACGGAGAGTGCATTAAGTCACCCTTCCGTCCTGGAAGGAGGATGAAGCCCAGCACGTTGCAGTGTACTGTGAGAAAGAACATTACTGCAGCTCTTCCTCTAGCTCAACAAGATGCCCTGGCACGCAGCAGATGAAGTCACCAGAACACCCAGAAAAGCTCTGAAAAGCCAACATTGTTACTGCTCAGGACGAAGAGCAATGCCTACAGTAAAGCTGCTCTTTGTCTATGCTGCATCTCAATGACACTGGGACTCACAAATTAGACCTCCAGGGTAGGATCTCGAAGGTGTGTTTAGAGTAATCTGAACCCCTTGCAAAATTATGCGGAGAAGTGTCCACTCCTGCCACAGAGCACAGCTGCAGAGCTGACAGGGTGCTCAGCTGGGACTCAGTTAATCTCTTCCATATCTGATTGCATTTTGATGAAAGTATTTTACGTCTCAGCAGAGTGCCCTAATTGCAATGTTTCCAGATAGTCCAGGACATATCTCTCTTGCTCAGAATTTCTTCAGCTGAAGGTATTTAATTAATTTCCCTACCAGAAAGTAATGAAATAGTCACTGGAACAAAGAGAAAGGAGAGGGAAGAAACACAAGGTTGATTCATGTGCAGGCTCTAGTCCTTGCTCCAGTGAACACTGAAGCCTCTTAATTGAAAGGTACCATTTTCCACAGGAGAAAAATTTACCCTGGAGTACAGCTCAGCCCTATGGTTGGGTTACTTGGTCAAGTATTAACGTAGACCTGAGCTCTGCTAAATGACTTGAGAATATAACTGGATTGGTCTAGTCAGCTGCTGGGGGGAAGGGAGGTGCAGGGAAAAGGCTCTGCCTGCGTAGCCCTGACCATGTATTCTCAGCTGCTTCCTGTTCTCTAAAAGCCCATATATATTGTTTGCTACAGAGAACTTAACTTAGGTGGTAAAATATACCAGCAGTCATTGCAATACCTAACGTTAATCTTCCTGTCAAATACAGCCCCTCATGAATTTTAGGAATGCACAGGTTTTGGAGTAGTGGGAATGTGGAGCTACCTACAGTATTTTCCCCTCTGGTGTACCTCTAGGGGAGGTGGTTGCATCTACTTATTACCTTCTGAAAAGGTATTTTTAAAACAGTATGAAAATATAAAAATAACACAAAATCACGCTGGAATGAAAGAGGCATAACTTCAAAACAAAAGCATTATGGAGTGTAAATAAAAGCTGAATCAGACTGTATTTAAAGCAGTGTTAAGGCAGTGACACAATTAAGTGTATGTCAACATTATCTCCCAGTTGTCATGGTTTTGTATAATTGATCTTAATACTCTTTATAAACAGGTCTTTTTGCAACTCAGTAATGAATGAAATGTATATAGTCAGAATTCAGTAAGTGGTTAAATTATGCAAATTTGCTGTGTCCTGTGGGCTATATATAATACTTCTGATATTCTTCAGCCTGAAAGCTATATTGGACTGTACTTCAAGTGAATTTAAATGCAGTTTCCCAGTTGCATTCTCAAATGTTTCAAATTATTGCACACTCCAGTGGAGTTATATCAACACGATACCTATTTTCTTCTGCTGAAATAATTCACAGAGGCGAACCATTCCATAAAAGCATTTTCCTTTACAAATAAAATGTAATGTGAGTCAATGTGCTTGCATGAAAACCCTAGATGGTCCAGTCTTTCACATGTCATTTTTTTCACCTGTAAATTTATATGTGGCAGATCAGAAAACATACAAATAGCTTTGAAATTAGACAATGCTTACCCACAGAACAAAAAGCATAGTTAAATAAAAATACATTGTGTTTTCCCAAGAATAAATAATTGTTAGATACTAAACTGCAGTTGCTTCTCAGAGTTACTCGTAATCATGAAAAATCTCTCTTTTTGTTATTATGAAAGAAGACCTCATGTAAAATCAGAATTTTGTGACTCTAGCAGACATTCTTAACACTGTCAGTAACTATAATAGCAGGTCATGACTGTCAGGGAGGTGAATTTATTCCTACCTTCAAGGATTTATGATCTTGGAATTTGCATTGATGTTGCATCACTGTGAATCAATAAATTAAATAGACTAGCTATTTTGTCTTCCAAACCAATATGTACATATGTAAGACAGAGGAAAATTAAAGGTAGAAAAAGAAATTTTCAATACGGGAACAACAGGTAAATGACATATGATTGATGTCATTTAATAATTAGAGGGTTGTGAGACTAAAGCTGTAACTGGTTAAAGAATCTTTTTAACACTGTGTTAAAATTAATTATATAGTTGATTACATAAAATAAAATGTTGGTATGAGAAGAGGAAAAGGACAGGGAAGGAGGTTTTGTCATTGTGTACAGATACACCTTGACACCTGGGAAAGGTAGAGAAAAAAAACATTCTACACATAATGATTTGTACCCTGGAAAGTTTTCTATGCAACATTTTCTTTGACATGATGATGATAAGACAGGCAGGTGAAGGTCTTCAAAAGGCTCCAGAAGTGTCAAATTAATTACCTGACTGTACAGAGCTGTAGAAAATGAAACTTTTTAATTTTCAAAATCCTGGATAGAAATACCCACTTAATTCAAGTTTCTGTCTAAACATACAACTATTAGCTACAGTTACCATTTTATATAATCACAGTAGCCCTGTCCTTGGAAGCATAAGTAAAAAAGAGAAAGAAAAAAGCCCCAACAAAATAAAGAAGGTTGCAATATTATCCGCAAAAAAGCATGCCAGACATAGAGCGTAGTCAATAACAAATTAATATGAGTATTTTTATTGTTAAAGTTGTTATTCCCATGTCTATTAAACTAATAATAGGAGCAATATTAGAAACAGTTGCTTGGACAGGACTAAAGGTTGCTGCTTACTTTCCAGGCACTGTGTCATAGAATCATAGAATTACTTAGGTTGGAAGAGACCTTTAAAGGTCATTTAGCCCACCCCCCTGATCTTCAACTAGATCAGGTTGTTCAAAGCCTTGTCCAACCTGACCTTGAATGTTTCCAGTGATGGGGCATCTCCAACCTCTCTGGGCAGCATGTTACAGTGTCTCACCACCCTCATGGTAAAAAATTTCTTCCATATATGGAGTCTGAATCTACCCTCTTTTAGTTTAGAACCATTACCCCTTTTCCTATTGCAACAGACTCTGTTAAAAAGTTTGTCCCCATCTTTCTTACAAGCCCCCTTCAAGTACTGAAAGGCCAGAATAAGGTCTCCCCAGAGCCTTCTCTTCTCCAGGCTGAACAACCCCAACTCCAACCATCCTCACAGGAGGGGTGCTCCAGCCATCTGATCATCTTCGTGGCCCTCCTCTGGACCCCCTCCAACAGGTCCATGTCTTTCCTGCACTGAGGACCCCAGAGCTGGACACAGTACTCCAGGTGGGGTCTCACCAGAGCGGAATAGAGGGGCAGAATCACCTCCCTCAACCTGCTGGCTGGTGATATCACACCACCTTTCTGAGATCGGAGATCCCACTGTGACAATATTAAAACTTATCTGTCTGCTAACACCTGTGTAATTGATGAAAGTAGTGTAAAGGATATTGTGTAAGTGGAGAGGAGTAGGAGCATTTGCCATTTTAGGTTTGGTTTTCTACATTTCTTAGCAGGCCTGAAAGCAGCCATTTATCCACCAGCCTGAATATTGATTCTGTATTTGTGATCATTCAATTCCTCTTGAGATCATTCGTAATCTTGTCACTTAAAACATCCAATATCTTCCCAGATTTTCATTCTCCTCTTAATACATATATCTTCTCCATTACTCCTATCTTTACAATGTCTGGTTTTATTCATTAGTTTACACTGGTAAATCCCTCTTTTCCTGGCGCTGCTTGAGCAATCCAAACTGATATGTAAATGAGAAAAATAACTTTGGCTCACAGTTGCTTGTTAAAATCTTCTCATTAATGTTTTTTTTCCATTCACTGGTTAAATTTTGACACCCTGACAATTCAAATGGGACATAGAGTACTAATTATTTTTGTTGTTACATCATTTTCTAAAATGTTGCATTCATGCATATCAGAATTAATATTGCATGAAACAGGGGAATGGTTCTCCACAAAGGGTGAAATAATGCCATCAACCAAAACATTGCTTTTTAGTCTGTAAATACTTATGTAAGTAGCAAATGAATTATTAAAAAATAGGGTTGATTAATGAAGGATTTTCACACGTGAAAGCTAAGATTTTATCGCTATTATTTGAAATAAAAAGCCTAATCAAGTCTTCTGAAATGTAATTGGGATCTGCATAATAGATGCTATGCTAGCAAAGGGTCAGTTGAGTTTCCACTGAAGACAACGACAATATTGTACTTGTTCAAATATGAATAGTCTTAGATGTTAAAGATATGTCATTGCATGCTTGCATAATATGTGCCCTCACATTGTGGGCTTGAGCTTAAAAACTGCTTTTTTAAGAATATGCTCACTCATATACTAAAAATTAAATTATTTAACTGCAGTTGCTACACAGCATTCTCACTCTGCTTAATATCTGTCAGGTAGCATTAACAAGAGTAATAAATAAGTTAACATTTCTTTTATATTTCGTTTCCTTTGCTTTTGAAGTTCAAAGGAAAACTTGGGAATGTTATAACTATGGAGGTAGAAGTGATACTTTGTATGTGCTACTGTTGATGTCACATTTGTAGTATCCTAACAAGAGGTACACTTCCCAGCTAATTGATTTTGGTAGGAATTAGACTTCCAGTGCAAATTCTGTAGAGGATTTATTCAGCTGAAATAAGTTGTTTTTTGAACACAGAGTTAGTTTTGTCTGTATCTGAATCAGAAGAAGCTGTTACACAGCTGGGAACAATTGCCTCTGGCAACAAATTTCAGTTGCTGATTAGGAAAATAGTTGGCCAGTGCAAAAGATTAAGTATAACTGTGTCTGAATCATTTGTTGCAGCTTAATGATGGCTCCAAAAGTACTGGCAGCTACTCAGCTACTTCTTAGATATCTTAATACATTAGTGTAGCTTCTGAAATGATGAGCAGAACAAACTTTATCCTTTAAAACCTCCAACACAATGTTTGAGGTCCCCTGTTACTAAATATCTAGTAGCCTTCTAACCAGTAGGACCTCAGGGCCCTTCTCAGCCTAAAGCTTAAATTGAATTTTTATTTTGTTAGTGTCTAAAGGTAGAAGCAAAGATGAGAAAACCCACTCTCTTCATCTTATAATACACAAGATGCTAGAGTTCATTTCTGCAAGAGCTTATATTCTAGTTCAAATAGCACTACAAACATAATGTAAAAGCAAAAAGCTTTGAAGAGGAAAGGGGTAAGGTCCCTATCACTAAGCAAGTTAAATGGTTATTCATCTTTATGGTTATGAGTCACCTGAAAGCTTTCTTTTTCCTTTTCTTTAATATGTACTTTATACAGTAATGCATGTGTACACAAATACATATTTATAAAGCAAATAGTTAAAGCTGGCCAACAGTCTCAAAAATAAGACAAGACCCATTTACCCCTCTTTATAGGTATTATAAATGCTAAAGAAATGATCTTAGCTTAAAATTTTGTTTAGCTCATCCAGTAAACCATACGGTTTCTGCATCTAAAGGCTGAATATCATTTTTAGCTTCCTAATGAACTTTTCCCCTTTCATCCTTTCCAAAATGCCAATGACTCAATAAGTAGTTGGGTGGCAAGTACAAAATTGGTAATTATGGGATTGAACAGCTATTGGGCACAAACAATCATGCATCCATTTATTCAGACATCTCTCTGGTATGATTATGTTTATGGAAAACACTGATTTATCTTAGAATGTAAATCAGAAGTACATTTTACTATTTCTACTCCCTCTCCCACCTCTCCCACCCATTATGGTCCTCTCAGGAAATTACATGATGTAGAGTGTAGGATTTTTCACTTGTAAAATAGAATCATAGAATGGTTAGGGTTGGAAGGGACCTTGAAGATCATCTAGCTCTTGTTCCTATCCCCTGCCATGGGCAGGGACACCTTCCACTAGACCAGGTTGCTCAAAGCCCGGTCCAACCTGGCCTTGAATGCCTCCAGGGATGGGACATGCACAACTTCTCTGGGCAACCTATTCCAGTGTCTCACCACCCTCACAGTGAAGGATTTCTTCCTAATATCTCTTCTAAATCTACCCTCTTTCAGTTAAAACCATTACCCCTTGTCCTACCACTACAATCCCTGATGAAGAGTCCCTCCCCATCTTTCCTGTAGGTCCCCTACAAGAACTGGAAGGCTGCTATAAGGTCTCCCCAGAGCCTTCTTTTCCCAGACTGAGCAACAACTCTCTCAGCCTGTCTTCATAAGAGAGGTGTTCCATCTCTCTGATCATTTTTGTGGCCCTCCTCTGGACTCACAACAGGTCCATGTCCTTCTTATGTTGGGGGCCCCAGAGCTGGATGCATTACTCCAGGTGGGGTCCCACCAGAGCAGAGTAGTGGGGCAGAATCACATCACTCAACCTGCTGACCACGCTTCTTTTGATACAGCCCAGGATGTTGTCGGCTTTCTGGGCTGTGAACGCACATTGTTGGCTCATGTTGAGCTTATCAACCAACACCCCAAAGTGCTCCTCAGGGCTGTTCTCAATCCATTCTCCACCCAGCCCGTATTTATGCTAGGATTGCCCTCACCCCTGTGGGTGACATTGCATTTGGCCTTGTTGAGGTTTGCAGGGGCCCACATGTAAGCAATTAATTGATAGATTCTTGACCCCCTCGAAGAAGGAAAGAATCATATCTCAACTCATACTAAAGTATTTTAAAAAGGTTTTGTATGTGTGTGAGATGGAAATATCAAGTCCTTACCCTGGCCAAAAACTGAGTACAATGCAAACAGCCTTTTGGGTTTTGGCATGAACCATGAATCAATTACTAATGGAAGAAAAAAACTTAAGCCTGCTGGAAAGGTATGTCATAGTATCACTGTGGGCTAATCATGGGCCTGTCGTGATACCTTGCTATAGAGACCAGGAGGGATGTAGTTCTGCAGTCACCTGACACCACGCAGAAGCAGTGCATCCAAGGGGAAAATGTCTGCATTGGTGATGAGCTGCCACAGAGGAAGCTGATGTGGAGATGGGCTGGAGTGTAATGTTCATCATGCTTGGCTATGTTGTTCACTGGAGTGAAAACTGGGGGTGCAGGGGGTCTCTGTTAATACTCTGTGTGTATGTGTTTGAGTGTGTGCAAAGTTGTTCCTGGCACAGCCTACCTCACTTAGTCATCTTAGTGGACTGGGCTTAGCAGTGTGATGTTGTTTGGCGTGTGAATGTTGAAGGGTTCACTCGTAAGTACTGTGCGCTGTCTAAACTGAAAGGTCTTCCTTAGGGCAATATTTTCACACAAGAGTTTAAGCATGGGGGAGAAAAAATGTTTTTTTATGCAAGTGCCTGAAGGTCCCAATGACTACTTGAGTTATGTTAATAAAAAAGCCAGCACACACACAGCTGGGAGCCTCTGGCTCTGAGGACAAATGGTGGAGACTTGCTGCATTCCGGCTCTGCTTTCCTGCAATACTCCTAAGACGTGATAATCACTTTCTATATGTATGTGTGTATATGTGTCTGTGTGTTCAATTCAAGGTATGCAAAATACTGTGAGGGCTGTACAGGCAGTTTCTGAAAACAGTTTCACAGCATGAAACTGGTGGATGTGTCACACCGCAGGCCATGCAAGCAGGGAGGATGGAGACCTCAAGGCTTCCTCAGCTAGTGTTGGAGGTCTTTGTCTGACAGAGGGGGAGACAAACCTGGTGCAGTCTTGTCCGTAATGTCTACTGTGGAGCTTCCTCAGCCTATGCTATAGCTTCAGCCAAAGGCCAGAGAAGTGCTAGTTGCCATGGACCCAAAAATCCCATACCTTGCTAACCACCAAGCAGTACAGATATAAGAGGTCCAGTGCACAAATTTACTTAGATAACACCAACAGTAGCTGGGACTAGTAGTACTAGCAATGCTTCAAGCACAGAGAATAACAAGAGAATACTTACTCCAAAATATTATTTAAACATATAAAACAGAAAAAACTCAATCTAATCAGCTTTTTTAAAACACGACAAACTGCTGCACAGTGTTACTGAGTGACTCGCCATAAACAATACAGCTGCAAGATATAGTTCTCCTGCATTCCAGGCCATGGCCATAAGTGCTTATTGCAAACTAAAGCAGTATTTTACTTATTATTACAAAAAAGAAGCATTGTACTTCCCCATTTTATCCACACTGATAGTGTTCGCAGTAGAAGACATCATAAGAAGGGAACAAAGGACTCAAAACTCCTCTGCACCAGACCTTACCATCCTCATAAGGACACTATTGCCAGCAGCAATGTTAGGATAGCACACTATATTTTAGTAAATAACTAATGTTTATTAAGACTCTGAAAGGTTTCTTTTCTACATGGCAGGGGAAGACTAAAATCTATTTCTAATTAATATAAAAGGTTTACTTCTGCATATCCAAAGGCTTTGTAAATTCAGAAGTCTGGTATTGATTTTTTGGAGATCATTTGCTGTAAATTATTCACGTGAAACAATTGACTGTAAATGTAACAAATAGGCACTTATAAGATGCTCAGTACAGTTCTAGAACGTAAAACCAACTGAAAAAGGATCTATTTTAACATGGGGGATTTTTTTTAAGTTAACAGAGAATAACCTACCTGGGTCATAACCAACATACATAATTTTCTCAGTCTGTAGTTATTAAGTCAGTCTCATGACATCATTCAGGTAAAATATAAAAGCAAATTCTTGCTTTTTCACTGAAAAGTAGCTCTTCAAGCCTCTGGCAGACAGAATTTAAACTATAATAAATCAAACTTATCTTTAATACAATTCCATTGCTATAATTTAAATCGCATCAAAATTAAGTTAGTCTTTAAAAACCATTTGTGACAACATCCATATCTTTTTTATTTAGCCCACTTCCCTAGAAGTACTTTTCGAAAGTACTTTTTCTCTTACCAGATCTAGGCTTGCAAGCTGATACCACTGCCAGGCTCAACAGTGTGGGTGGTGGTAGCCACAGTGCAGAAGATAGCTGTTTCCCAACACCTTCCCTTTCTTCCTTTGGAGGTGAGGTGTTTCTTTGGGACAATGTTAATCCAAGAAGGAAGGAGCATTAAGAATGGGAGCCACTGCAAGATCATGAACAAACAGGGGCTTCTAGGCCCCCAGCTGGGCCTACTTTGTAATTTGGAGCAATTAGGGCAACTATTCCTAGTTACACAAGACCAGCCCTGTCAGGACCTGGCCTTCAAGCAGACCACTTTAACTCTATCAAGTATAACTATGGAACTGTAGCTCTCCGTTGTTGTGCATTAGGCCACCTCAGTGTAAGTGCTAAAGGAGATCCACTGGATCAAATTTCCCATGCTCCTGAGACAGCTTCCTTCAAATAAAGGCCAGAACTTCAGTCTTCTACCCATGCTCTTGGCTCTTAGCGCCAGATCCCTGGAGCAAGCTGAGAAAAATTAGGAGCTCAAGGTTCTACAGTCCTCAGGAGTGTTTTTTTTTCATAATAGGACACCAGAGTGTGTGTCCAGAGTGATGAAAGCATGGGTGGAGCAGTGTGTTGTGGGGCAGCCTATACTGAGACCTGTGTATGGTCAAGAACGGCAGTGTAGCAAAATTACATAGCTTTGGTCATGCTGCTCATACTGTACCATTCTCTGCCCCGAGCTTCTTCCTGTGCCAGCAAACAGGAATTGTTTGCTAGTGCTAGTGTTAGCTGACTTGAGCTAGCGACCATTCTAAAAATACAACAGAATAAACATTTACATGCTGGGCGCATGTCACGGCCTTGTTGCATTTACTGGGGTAACATAGCCTTTTCTATTAAACATTACCATGAATTTTAAACATGTACTTTATCATGTTTAAACACATACTTTATCAGAATTGTTTAGCTTGGAAAAGACCTTTAAGATCATCGAGTCCAACCATTAAACTAGCACTGCCAAGGACACCACTAAACTATGTCCCTAAGCACCATATCTACACATCTTGTAAATACCTCCAGGGGCGGCGACTCAACCACTTCCCTCGGCAGCCTGTTCAAACGCTTGACAACCATTTCAGTGAAGAAATTTTTCCTAATATCCAACCTAAATCTCTGCTGGTGCAACTGGAAGCCATTTCCTCTTGTCCTATCGCTTGTTACTTGGGAGAAGAAACCGACCCCCACCTTGCTACAACCTCCTTTCAGGTAGTCATAGAGAGCAATAAGGTCTCCCCTGAGCCTGCTTTTCTCCAGACTAAACAACCCACAGAATCACAGAATCACAGAATAGTCAGGGTTGGAAGGGACCTCTGGAGATCATCTAGTCCAACCCCCCCGCCAGAGCAGGGTCACCTACAAAAGGTTGCACAGGACAGCATCCAGGAGGGTTTTGAATGTCTCCAGAGTGGGAGACTCCACAACCTCTCTGGGCAGCCTGTTCCAGTGCTCCACCACCCTCAAAGTAAAGAAGTTCCTCCCCATGTTAAGATGGAACTTCCTATGTTCAAGTTTGTGCCCATTACCCCTCGTCCTATCAATGGGCA